>MU223725.1:1973994-1995707 GCA_018584345.1 Thuja plicata | reverse complement strand
GCTCTGTTCGTGCCACTTGCAGAAGCATCAATCAAACTGTCTAAGGACTTAGAGAAATTCTCTTTCATCTGTATGATCATCTTCAAGAGGGTGCCGCATTCGTCACTCTTTTCTCTTTCTTCTTACTCTTCCATTCTCTATTTTCTTGCAGAAAATCAGAAACGGGGTGCTCCACTTAGAGAAAATTTGCCTAATATAACATTGGGTGCGTTTATTTGCTTGCAGAAAATTACTCTACGGGTGAGAACTCCGCTTACGGAGAAAGCAATTTTCATTTCTCAGCAAATGCCTTATTTTAATTTTCGAGTCAGCATTTAAACATTTCTCTCTTACCTAGAAAATTGAAAAAGTGATTCAAAAACCTGTTGTGGGGTCCACCACAGCACTCTTTCCTCTTTTCTGCCTTTGCGGAAAATTACCTTCTTAGTTATAATTCCGCCACGGAGAAGCTGAATTCTAATTCTCCGCTTTGAGTCTTTCTTGATCCCAAATTTCCTTCTAACTGTTTCCCAGATCCATTTCTATGTTGTAGGTAACAATTTCAATGTCCAAGACCATTTCTTTTCATAATATACTACTGCAAACATTTCCATTCATACTAAGAAGAAAATCAACTTCGCTGGTAGAAACCCGCAATGGAGAAGATGATTTCTGAAATTCCGCAAGCCATTGCAATGGAGTAGTCACTGGCCATATTTCCGCATGTCAAATTTATTTGCATGAGTCTTCTTTTAACTTAAGGCACATGCGATATGAAACACTTAAATAATTTCCTTAAAGCTTGATGATGACTTATGTAGGCTTGTGGATTTCGCACTTGGTCAGTGTGAATCCCGCCACGAAGTAGCTAAAACTCTATTTCGCGCCATGGACTAGCCAGAATGAAAAATCCCGCCGCGCTATAAGTTTCTCATTTCGACTCCAAATCTCATGCGGTTTTCACCAACAAGATCGTAAAACATCAGAGAACGGATCCAAGCTTTCAAATAGTGAAAATCATCCACTTTTAGGGACTGAGGAAAATGTATTGAATACATACATATGTTGTAGTGTCGCACCTAAAAGAGCAGAAATATTAGCAGTAAAATTCTCAACCAAATAACACAACTTCCATGTTTCATATCCCATTATGCTCAGTCTGTCAATCACCATGCTTAGATCCAATGCTATTTAAAGGATATCAAGAATAACTCCTCACATCTACAATCACAACTCTGTCACTGCATCATCTATATGAAGAATCTTCTCTGATTTCTTATGAATGCCTGAAAATTATTATTCCCGATCATTCTTCTACTTGAAAAGGATCATCAATAAGAACACATTATCCTTGCCGGGTTGGGATCTATAACCTACCCAAAATGAAAAGACTTTTAGATAACCCATCTAGCTTAAAGAAGGAAATGCAGGGAAACCCGGCAAGAACTTCCTACCTAAGGAAGACCTAGACCTAGACTCAAACAAGACTAGGCCTGACTATGACTTCAAAATCCTCCACTTTGACAGCATGGGTACAGGATGAAAAGTGGGGCAACAGTATACTTCCTTCAATTTATAATAAAGTCCTTTTGAAAGTAAGTAAATGATCAATCACAATGTCTTCAATCTCAATCTTGTCTGAATCTCCATACTTGTCATAGTATCTATCAATTGTGACTAGTTTACCTTATTATATTGATCTCTTCTCTATCACCTTCATGTCAGGCTTCCATATATGCTTCTCAATTTTCTTCTCTTCTCTCACTGTGCTCTGTTATTTAGGTGATGTATGCTTGCTCGATCAGGTGTTTACTCTAGGATTAATGTTCTCAATTTGTGATGTTTTTTGTGATGGAGGAGGTGGAATGTCTACCATTTCTACCTCATTAGTGGGAAGGGCTGTAGTAATTTCACTTGCCAGTCCAAGAGATCTATCTATCATTTTATCTTTCAGTTCTTTCAATTCTTCTTATGTCAATCCTTCTTTTACACCACATTCATGCACAAGGTTTTTAATTTTTCATTTCCTCGGACCTCTAGTCTATTCCTCTCTCACCTTACACATTTAGATATCACAATAAACAACACCACAATTTGGTTACAGGGAAACCAAATGGTAAAAACCCCGGTGGGAATTAACACCCACAATGAACTATACTTGTTTATAATAATCCCTGTTAGAAGATCTTGCAACCATGTTAGGAGTTGTTCTTTATAATTCAATAAGTATAGTGACCTGGTTAAGGGTCTGACCCTGTTAGGAGTCTTTTACAAATAACCTGGTTAAGGTTGAGGACTCACTGTCCAAAAGGTCATTACTTTAATGGTGAAGCCTACAACCTTCTGTAGAAAATATATGCACTATAGCTGATGATGAACTGTAGAGTAGACCTGTTGTCTTAATCAGTTCTAGTGTATTGTAATCTTTCACTTCTTCTTCACATAGATCCTTGATGAATGAAACTCAACTGATATTTTGCTCTGCAATTTCCTGTATCTTTTCTTATCATTCACACTTAGCATTCCACAAGTGACTTGCTATAAGTATCTTCCTCAAAGTATAATATCAAGGGACCTATTAGAAAACTCTTCATAACATCCTTGTCAGCTTTACTAATCATGCAAGCATAATTACAACCACACAATATAAACTGAATAGACGTGATGCTTCACTAAGTCGACCTCACCAAATTAACTCTAACTTTCCAATCTTGTTGAAACACGTTTAGCACCTTTAGACAACTATCATCAACTCATAACTAAACTTGAATGTACACATGCATATCCCAAAGATAGGTGCAACTCAAGAACCAATGCAATATGTCAGCTATGTACAGACAAAATAAACAAACTGTAACTGTCACATAATAGAATTACACAATACAACTGAAACTCCATATCTGAGTCTGCATGTATGAACACAACATAATAAACATGTATAAAACACAAACATAACCGTGCAAGGAATGATACCATCATTCTGATAAGTACATACAGAAAACTGTTGTATATTATATGTTGTCATCAATGAAAAACATACAATCAACTAGCTGCCAGAAGTATATCTCCAACAATCTCCCCCTTTGACATTGATGGCAACATATGATATTAAAAACATCTTCAGCACCTGGTGTCTTCTTTCTTTTTACAATCTTTTCAATATCCTCATCAAAGATTTCTCTACACTGCTGAAGCTCCTCTATCTGTGTTTATACTCTGCCAGAGTATATGCTCTCCCTTACTATATACTCCCCCTTTGACATCAATGGAAAAGGGCACCATAAACAATTAAGCATTGGTACTACTCCAGAAGTAGAGTACTCAACCATTCATCAGTCACTTAATGACTGATGTTCTTGCTGCTTTATCTAATCAGACTCAGGAGAGGGAATTACTCCCAACTTCTCCCTGAGATACTCAAAAGTATCTTTTGATAAGGGCTTTGTGAAAATATCTACCAACTTTTCTTTGGTGCTCACATAGTCCAATTTTACTTCATTATCTCCAACTTTTTCTCTAAGAAAATGGTATTTAATCTCAATGTGTTTTGTCTTTGCGTGCATCACATGGTTCTTGGACATGTTGATATTACTAGTGTTATCACAATGAATAACAATAGGATAGTCAACCTATATACCAAAATCTTTAACCATATGTTTGATCCAAACCATTGTTGAACAATTCAATGTTGTTGCAACATATTCATCTTCTGCTGTCGACTAAGAGATACAATTCTGCTTCTTTCTTACCCAAGAAACTAACCTATCTCCAAGAAATACTGCTCCTCCAGAAGTACTCTTCCTGTCATCAAGACAACCTTCCCAATCTGCATCTATATACACATGAAGTTATACATTCTCTGATTTAGGATACCATAAACCATAGTCTATAGTTCCCTTTAGATATCTGAATATTCTCTTTATTTCCATTAGGTGATTCTTTTTTGGTTCAGCTACAAATATTCCAATAATGCCAATTGCATTAGATATGTCTAGTCTAGATTGAGTAAGATATATAAGTTTTCCAATCATTGACTTATATAATGTCTTGTCAACTACTGCGGAATCATCTTCTTTAGAAAGATTGCTTTCAGTTATCATAGGAGTGCATACTGGCTTATAGTCTTCCATCTTGAAGGCCTTCAATATTTCCCTCACATATTTGGATTGATTTATGAATATTCCTTTATCTGTCTACTTTACGTTTAATCCCAAAAAATATTTTATAGGACATATCATGCTCATTTCAAATTCATTCTGCATTTCTTTTGCAAATTCTGAGCTAAGCTTGTCATTACCTCCAAAGATAAAGTCATCAAAAAATATGGAAACAAGTAGTAGTCCATCAGGTGTCTCTATTATGAATAGGTTACAATCTACTACTCCTTTCTTAAATCTAATCCTGGTAAGATAACCATCTAGTCTCTCATACCAAGCTCTTGGGGCCTGTTTAAGTCCATAGAGTGCTTTCTTCAATCTGCATACCATGTTTGGCTTATCTGATAGATTGAATCCTTCAGGCTATTCTATGTATACTTCTTCCTTCAAGTCACCATTCAGAAAAGCTGATTTAACATCCATTTGATATACTTTAAAATCCTTGAATGTTGCATAAGCTAAGAATAGCTTTATGGCTTCCAGTCTACTCACAAGGGCAAATGTGTCAGTGTAATCTATCCCTTCCCTCTGCGCATATCCTTTACACACTAATCTTGCTTTGTTTCTGACCACTGTACCATCTTCATTCATCTTGTTCTTGAATACCCACTTTGTTCCAATCACATTTTTGTCACTGGGTCTAGGGACCAATTCCCATGTATCATTTTTTATTATTTCATGTAGTTCTTCTTCCATTTCTTTCTATCAATCAGAATCCTTGCAAGCATCTTCAACATTTAAAGGTTCAATCTATGAAATTAAACATACCTCTTCATCCACTGTTAAACTTTTTTCTTTTGATCTATTCAAAATATTGTTTCTCTGATCTCCAATGATATCATCTTTTGAATGATACCTTGATGTGAACTTTGAAACTTTTGGTGTAACATCCTCATCTATGATTTGTGATACTTCTTTGCTTGATTTAGGTTCATTACATGAAACATCAATGCAATCAAACATTTCTTCAATAATAGTGTCTTTACTGATAGGCCTGGGTTTATCCTCAATCATAGGTGCATATTCATAGTACCTTTCTTGAACCATGAACTTCTAATCAATCTTTACATGAGTACTTTCAATTATCTTCTTTAATCTCAAATTAAAACATCTGTATGCTTTTCTTTTAGTAGAGTAACCAAGGAAAATACCTTCATCGCTTCTGGCATCAAACTTACCAACACCATCATCTCTCTTGATGTAGCACTTTCTGCCAAATATTTTGAAATATTTTATTTTAGGTACATTACCAAACCAAAGTTCATAAGGTGTCTTATCCACGCCTAGCCTTAGTTGAGTTTTGTTGATAGTATAGACTGTTTTATTGACTGCATCTCTCCAATAGGTGTGTGCAAATTTTCCTTCAATCATCATAGTGCGCACTGTATCAAGTGTTATCCTATTCCTTCTTTCTGCTATCCCATTCTGATGTGGGGTTTTGGGTGCACTCAACTATCTTTTAATTCCATGTTCTTCACAGTAGTCATAAAACTGGTCAGAGGTGAATTCTCCTCCTCTTCTAATCTCAGACAATTTATTTTTAATCTAGATTCATTCTCCACTTTGGCTTTGAATATTTTGAACTTCTCAAAGGCTTCAAACTTCTCCTTTAAGAATGCAGCCCAAATCATTCTTGAAAAATCATCAACAAACAAAATGAAATACCATTCTTCGTAATATGACCTGGTTTGAGCAGGACCACATAAATCTATATGCACTAGGTCTAACTTGTTTTCAGCTGAGTTCTGCTTGCTTCTAAAATAACTCCTTACATGCTTTCCCATAACACATTCCCTGCATATTGTTTCAGCTGGCTTTAAAATACTTGGAAGATCTCTAACTACCTTGACATTCATTATCTTTACTATATTATCAAAATTGATATGACAGAGTCTCTTGTGCCATAACCAACTGTCATCCACTTTTGCAACAAAAAAACTTACATCTAAATTGAGCTGGAAAACATTACCTTTTGTTTTGGAGCCTGATTCAATCATGTCTCCTTCTTTGTTGCTAATAATGCATTTGTTTTCTTTGAATTCCAAATGATAACTTTTGTCAAGTAGCTGTCCAACACTTAGTAAATTGTGATGTAATCCATCAACATATAGAACATCATTTGTCTTGATCTTTCCATCCAGGGTGATGGATCCTCTGTCTATGATAGGTTTAGGAGTGTTATCTCCAAATCTAACCATACCACCTTTGTACTTTTCTAGATGAAAAAATCTGTCTTTATCACCTGCCATGTGATGAGAGCATCCGCTGTCAATGATCCAATCAGTTCAGATGTCAGCTTTGGAAATTAGGGCTAACTCCTATTTTTCCTTTTCATCTTCAATCTCCATACGCTCAATCAATTTTTCCATGTCTTTAAGGGAAACAAATCCAATTTCATCTTCTCCTAAATCTTCATCAGTTACACCTTCTTTAGCATGATAGCATTCCTTCCTGTATTTAGGTTTATAATTAGATCTAAATTTCTTTACTCTTGTAGGACACTTGGATGCAAAGTGACTGATCTTGTTGCATGAAAAACATTTGAATGGAAGTTGTCCTTCATATTTCCCTTTGCCTTTATTTTCTCTTTTAGCAATCATAGCTATGATTTCTTCTAGTTCTTCATCAACTTCTTCTTTCTCATTATTGCTAGAGATGTGAGATCTCTTACCATGAACTTAAGCTTTGAAGGTTGTTTCACCTTTTGGTTCAGTCTTCAATCTTGATATCTCAAATACAGAGATTTTACTAATCAAAGTCTCTCTTTTGAAGTCTTGTGAAATTTGCGTGGTTTCCTCTAGAATATTGATCTTGTTCTCATAGTCTGATGTTAAAGTAGTCAACAACTTGTCCATTATATATTTTTCTGATATTTCTCCACCATTGTTTCTGATTCAAAAAACTGCTTCATTTATCCTTTGATTGTAGGCTCTAATGTTCTCTTCAGGTAACATCTCAAGACTGTTGTATTTCTTCTTCCATGTCTTCCTGCATGCATTCTTTGCTTAAACATATCCTTCAAACATGTCTTCTAAATACTTCCATATTGTATATGCCTTGTCTAATTTCTTGATCTCAAAAAATTTACTGTCAGATAGTGCACTTATAAGGGCTTCTTTGGAAACTGCATTAGCTATGAATGTATCCTCTTGTTTACTAGTAGCATCATCTATTGATAGGTCTTTTAAAGAGTGAATAACAACTTCTTGTGTGGCTATCTCAAAGATGTCAAAACCAACACATTGTAGATGTGTTATCATTTTGTTTTTCCAATCTAGATAATTTTCTCCATCAAACTTAGGGCTCTCTTTTTTGAAGTAAGACGTCTGATCTACCTTAAGCTATTAGGCTTCTTCTACAAGGTACTTGGCTCTAATACCAATTTTTAGAATAGTCCCAAAGGATAACTAAGAGCGGGGGTGAATCAATTATCATCCAATTTAATTCTTTTCTCTTATTAACTCCAGAATACAATAAATTAAATACACATTCAGATAACACAACAGACAACACCACAATTTGGTTACGGGGAAACCAAATGGTAAAAATCCCGGTGGGAATTAACACCCATAATGAACTATACTTGTTTATAATAATCCTTGTTAGAAGATCTTGCAACCCTGATAGGAGTTGTTCTTTACAATGCAATAAGTATAGTGACCTGGTTAAGGGTCTGACCCTGTTAGGATTCTTTTACAAATAACTCGGTTAAGGGTGAGGACTCACTATCCAAAAGCTCATTGCTTTAATGATGAAGGCTACAACCTTCTATAGAACAAATATGCACTATATCTGATGAAGAATTGTAGAGTAGACCTGCTGTCTTGATCAGTTCCAGTGTATTGTAATCTTTCACTTCTTCTTCACATAGATCCTTGATGAATGAAACTCAACTAATATTCTGCTCTGCACTTTCCTGTATCTTTTCTTATCATTCACACTTAGCATTCCACAAATGACTTTCTATAAGTATCTTCCTCAAAGTATAAGATCAAGGGACCTATTAGAAAACTCTTCATAACATCCTTGTCAACTTTACTAATCATGCAAGCATAATTACAACTGTGCAATATAAACTGAATAGATGCGATGCTTCACTAAGTCAGCCTCACCAAATTAACTCTAACTTTGCAATCTTGTTGAAACACATTTGGCACCTTTAGATAACTGTCATGAACTCATAACTAAACTTGAATGTATACACATATCCTAAAGATAGGCACAACTCAAGAACCAATACAATACGTCGGCTCTGTACAGACAAACTCTAGAAACTGTAACTGCCACATAACATAACTACACAACACAACTAAAACTCCATATCTAAGTCTGCGTGTATGAAAACAACATAATAAACATATATACAACATGAACATAACCATGCAAGGCATGATACCATCATTCTAATAAGTACATACAGAACATTGCTATATATTATATGTTGTTATCAATGACAAACATACAATCAACTAGCTGCCAAAAGTAAATCTCCAATAGTATCAACTTCTGATGCAAGAACATGTTCTACTTGCATGGTAAGTACCTCTGAACTTACTTCATAACCCATGGGATAACACCATTTATTTCTAGGTGTGACTGCTTCAAAATATACACAATTAGTTTCAACCATGAAACAGATTGTATCCTTGTATTTTTCAACAATGTCTTGATGTATCATGCATCTATTTTTCATTTATCTCTAAAGGATCTTGATCATAGAAAACAATTCCCCATCAACCCATGTACTATTTTGTCTTTTTTAGCTCTGTGAAATTAGAATACTAGTAGGTATCCTTGATTTCCAACTACTAGGGTGCAAGCCAAGAAATTTATGCTCGATGTGTACAAACATATGCATCAATAGTGAGCCAAATTTGAAGGTCTTTGTTCTGTCTTTCTTCATTAGCTTCACATTTTCAAGAAATTGTTGTGCCAATACTTTGCATAGGTTATATTTCATATTTTCCTTTACCATTCTCCATGCCATCATGATTACTCCTGCAGATACTAAGTTAGGTCTACTGCTATAGTAGAATTTATATCCAAGTATCATAGCAATCAATCTCACATCTTGCTGAAAGATGGCATTCACAGTCATTGCCTGTCTGTCCCATTTAGAACGAGTTAGGGTTTCAACTTCTTTCTTTACATGTTTTCTATAATAGGGATGATTCTGGTGTTGTCTAGACCAGTAATTTTATGAATTAGGTCACTAAAAATCTTCACAGGATGATCACCTATCCAAATGAACTGATCATGTACCCTGCTCAACAATATCTTGAACCATTCATCTTCGTCAAATTCACATAACTCTATAATTTTCATTATGCTCAACTGATCAATGTGTTTGTATTCTTCTTTCATGATTCCATTATCAGTCATATATTCGATCTCAGTTGATATCTCATCAATTCCTAGTATATCATACTTATAATGTATGTAAGCCCTAATATCTTCTACATGTAATATGTCATAAGGGGTTTGTGAAAATGCTCCTTTGGGATCCTCTTCATATGAATTGAACAGATGTTTCTTAAATTTTTACCTAGTTTGATCTACAACATAAAAAATAATAGGTGTATCCATAGCTAGATGATGTAAATACCTTTCTTCTACTGAATTCTGAGTTTATGCTTCAATCGATCACGCACGACAATGTAGAATAGACTGAATCTTTCTACTCTCTGATCTCCTTAGCTCCCTCTTCATCAAATGGTAAAGAGATAGGTCATCGAATGGTGATTTATACAAGTTTAAGTCATAAATTTCACTTTAATCAATATTGTCCAGTCGACTCTTAGATCTTGCGAACAAAATATATGTGTTGGCTAATGTTACACTCTCATATGTATATTTCATGATGTCAGCCAATTTCGTACCTAAGCTCACTCAAGCTCAATCCACAAATTTTGGGGTAGGATATATTCTGATGTATGTATCCGATGCTCCCCCTAAGGCCATGATCGGCCAATTAGGTCAAATTTTTTTTACTACCATCAGGAAAAGATCCAGTAGCATCTAATGACTCTCCCTAAACTGATGTCTCACTTGTTTCTTTGATCTTCCAAATCTTATCACTATTTTTATCTTCTGCTTTCTTAAAACAACTTTCAAAATCATTCTTCAAATCTACAACACTCTTACCAATATCATTTCTATTCTTCTGTGAATTCATAGGAGGTGGTACTCTTTTGTTGTCTGATCCATTATACCTACAAAACTTCACTATATGTCCTGGATTATTGCATTTGTAACATATAGGAGGTATTCTTTCTTGATTAACTTGTAGCTTACAATACTTTTCAATGTGTCCAATGTTATTACATTTGTAGCATGTAGGTTTCAATGTAGATTCTCTTCCAATGTCTTGTCTATATCCAGATTGATTAGGTTTTCTATATTATGATTTCTTGTGCCCATATCCATTACAATTAAAATAATAACTAGAAAAATTTCTAAAAGGGGCATTACCTCTGCATTCTTACTTCATGTATCCAAATTTGTTGCAACCAAAGCATCTACCTCTAAAGGGCCTGATCTACTTTCTAGGCTCTTCAATACAAGGTTTCTCAGCATCAATCTTCTCATTGGATTTCTCTTCTTTATTCTTTGAACATTCATCTTTATTGAAGCCAATACCAGTCATATCACCTTTAGGTTTTTGTTTGTCTCTTTTTTTATCAATCAAATCATTGTTGGTGTGAAGTTTCTCAATGTGTTTCTTTGCTTTCAAAAAGTTCACCTTTTATAATCTGATTGTATCTCTCCATTACTAGATACTTGTTCTCGTAGTTTTCATCCAAATTCTTCATTTGATCTAATGAACCATTTAAAGCTTCTTCAACTTTATTCTTAGCATCCTTCTGTATCTATATTTTTTTATTCATAGTTTCATTCTCAAGTTTCAGAGTTTCATTCTCTTCTTTTAGTTGCCTCACTTGATATGACTTGTCTTCATCTGAATCCTCTTTTATCTGAACCATAAGATCTTGTCTTTGACTTCTAGAAATCTCAAGTTGTTCCTTGATTTTCTTTATAAATTTCTTAGCTCTTCACATGTTGAATCTCAACTCTCCATTTTCCGCTTTGTCTTTGTCAAGGTCTTCAAGCGTAGCATCAAAGTTTTCTTGCAAACTATCCAAATCCATTTTGATCTCCCTCAAGCTGTTAGAATTTCTCTCCAAGGGCCAGAAGCTCTGATACCAATTGTTAGGATTGGATAATACTGAGAGGGAGGTGAATGAGTATTATAGCACTTAATTAAATTCTTCAACCATTTAAACAGTAACCATAAACTTGTAGTAAAGAAAATAATGTAAGCAAATGACACAGTACTCATAACACCATATTTTTTTTTCAACGAAACCCTATCCAAGGGAAAACCCAGGTGGGGATGCTACCCAAAAGCATGTACTAAAGTATAATGTCCCTATTAGGAGACCTAGCCCTGTTAGGAGATGAATATTACATAGTACATTTCCTTGTTAAAGGAATTAAAACCCTATTAAAGGTTCACAACACCCTGTTAGGGGCCAAATGAGCTTACATCTCTTACAAATTAATTTTGTTTACAAAGTTTTCTCATTCATGAAAAAAACAAGCATAACTAGTGCTTAGATAGTTCCTTTATAGTTCATCAATAATCTCTATCATTCTCTACTCTACTATTCGCTCAACACACTTATCCAACCAACATATATCTTTATCAAAAAGATCTTACATATATATTGTTACCCAAATTTTTCACATGCGGGATAGTAGTCATTACAGTTAAAAATTTGCATAAAGATGCATCTCTTTGACATTACTGTTCAGCCAATGCAAAAGAAATACATTGCTATTACATTCATATTATCAGATTATATTTATACTCTAAGTTTTGATCAAATTTACACTTTCGTATTCATAAACAATCATTACATTGTGCATTCATACTGAATGTATTAGACAAGTGTTCATTTAAGGTCACATCTTGCATACTGAAACTCAAAGGACATATGCAGAAAAGAAAGAAAAAGAGAAGCATGATGAAGTCTAAGGGTCTATGTATTTCCTTTAAGAGGTCTTCTAGTCTCTAGAGTTGGTCATCTACGTCATCTGAAGTCATGTCTTAGTTTTCTTGATCTTGTCTCTATCTGTCCTCCATCCTAGGTCTTCTATTGTTCCTGTTTCCTGCAGCATCATGGTGAAAAATATGTTAGATCCAATTGGATCTAAGCAATACATAAAAGCCTAAAAGACACCAAGCATCAATTAAACTCCCTGAATTGCATGTTTACTAATGACATCAATGTGATAGAAAGATATGTGTTTGCAATGACAAAATAATAATATCAGAAATACATATCTTTATGAAAACCTTTGTTGTAATTGAAAGATGCAGTGAGTGTCACGAGCCTGTGTTCGAACTTCACAAATATGCATTATTAAAGAATGAAAGAATGTTGGATGTTAATGAATTCAAGAAAAAGGGGAAAATGTAGAAGGAAGATAAATGCAGGGTACATTAATGATGTTGGAAAATGCCTATGCAATAAAAGATGAATTGTAATCAAATAATGAGGTAACCTTGTTATTCAAATCTGCATAAGTAAAGGTTATCTATAATGTTGTTTGAAAATAGAATGAATATGTAGATGTTAGAGGTCAAATAAACAAGTGCATACATACAAAATAAAAATCAAATGATGGTGTTATTCAGAGATATTTAAAAAAAAAAAAATCTGCATATCACCGTATACATCTTTCTATTTCTGCAAAGTGACATACATATGCAGATGCAATTCATCATAGTGTCATTAAAAGAAATAACAATGTCTTCAATGATAAAGCAGTGAACGTAGCAAACAATGTTATCATATGTAAATCATCAAATGCAATGTATGGTTATACAGAAGAAAATGACAACACTATCAATTAACTTGTTATAGCACTGTTAAAAATGATATGCATGTTCAAACAGATACAATGATTATTGTTTGAATAAAGGGAAAAAGTGACAGCATTGTCAAAAAATGAGAATATGCATCATATATTTATTGATCTCTACATTTTTAATGCTATTCATGGGTGTCATGACCCCGTGCTCAAACCCCAAGGATAGTATTCAGATTAAATCCAGTAGTTGATACACTGATTTATTTTTCATATTGCAAGTTCTAGGCATGCAAACAACAATGTCAACTTGATGTAGGCTACAGAACAGAAAAGATGCTCAAAGATACAAAAAACATGGTATCCACATTGTACAAAGATGGTAGACATCTAACAGAAGACTCCCAAATAGCTTGAGTTCATAAACTGACAAGTTGCGTATATTTTGTGTTCACTTCTAGATCTACGAAGTAAGCTATGTGGGTGTTCAATAAAAGCATTGAATCATGAAAGAAATAGATGCAGATTCTTCAAGCATTTATAAAATCAATAGCCCCGAATTCAATGAAAATAGGAATTTAATGAAGGAGACTCTAATTAAGGAGCTGATAGTTCAAAGAAAACAGCCCAAGTACTTGTTGTAAAATAGTGCAAAGACTTGTTCTAATTAAAGAAAAACTATATCTTCAGCTCGAGCTTTCAAAGACGTATATTTAAAAGAACTAGGTGATGCTATAAAGTAAACAGTAGAAGAAGACAGAGTGAACAAGATTGAAGAGTGACTCATCTGTGGTATCATGGGTAGAGTTTGTGGTTTCAGAGTGTAATAGAGAGCTCGCAGATCAAGTAAAGAAGCTCTCTAATGGTGAGAAGAGCCTGAGCTCACACATAAACAGTGCGTGAAGCCCCACTTTACAGAGAGAGCCTATGGATAATAGAGAGCTCGAGCTCTTTGAAACATCATTCAAGTTTGAAATCAATGAGTTGAAAACCCCAACGCCAAGAAGTAAATCTTGATTTCATACACAAATGCAGTGCCATGTATTATGGAGTCTAAAGAAACTCTAACTTCCAGTTTAAGTCCAGTCACGACTTAGAGAGATAAAGCCAAGTTCCAGATGTGCTCTCAGGTGCCAGTAATAGTTACAAAGCTCGAGCTTCAACAAATTCATAGCTCTTCTATTCAACTATCAAAGAGCCAAGTTCACACAAAATCTTAAGTTCAAGCTCAAGACACCAAACTCAAAGAATAAATAAACACAGAGAAGAGTTCTTGCATATTACCGCTACAAGCTAGGGTTTAACCCTAAATCTTTTCCCCAAAATATGAAATACAATGCCAGAACTGAGTATATGCCAGAAAAAAATGAAATCTGAAGTCCGACTATAGGAAATAAATGCCAATTAATGTGACAGTGTACTCCAGTCAGCATCGAGAATGGAAAAGTGCCAATTCACTTTTACCTTCGAAAAACACATTTTGAGTTTCAAAATTGTGTCAAAGTGATGGTATTTGGTCTGTTTTACAATTTTGTAATTTAAATTTAGGTCTTTTAGACTTAGGTTTATATTTTTAAAATTTATTAATTATTGGCACATTGTAAAAGGAATTTTTATCCTTATTAAAAGGCCAATAATTAGGGATATTGTAGGAGTTGATTTGGAGATGAAATTAGAGGGCTATTTTATAGCTAAAGTTGAGTGTTTTTAGGGGTGATTGGATTTCCAAACTAGATTTTAGGCATCATTTTGGGCCTTTGATTTAGGATGATCTATCTGTCTTTGAGGGGCTTTTGGAGGGAGATCTCATTTTTGAGATTAGCCATGTGGGCTATTTAGTTGGGCTTGTAATTCATGTTTGAGGGTTGAGATTTGGTGAAAAAGAGGTTTTAGTGAACTACTTTGTTCCTATACCACTTTTCATGCATTTTGTATCCATTTAGGTTCAGAATCTGGAGAAGAGGCTCTTTTAGTGAACCATTGGTTCCTATAGACCTTTTTACATGTTTTTGTAACCATTTTTCAGGTTTTGAAGGATAATAGAGCAGGCTTCTGATTACATTATTTTTCTGAGTATCAAATCCATTCCTATTCTTCTTTTCTACATTAAGTGTTTCATATTTTGAATGATCTGGTAAAGTGAATTATTTTCATATTCCTTTCCTATGCTGTCAAAAAATCAGGCCTTTTTATAGAATATGTAAGTTTGTTGTCAGTTTTACTGTTTGTGGTTTAAACCCTAATAGTTGAATGCTAGTCAACCTTTATGTTGAGTATAGAATGATAAAATAATCTTAGTGATCTTGTCATTGTGAATGCCGGTTTGAAGATCCTGATAGATCTGAAGCAAGTTTTGGTGTATCACCCCTTTTTCCCATTCAGTTTTAAATCCTTCTTCCCTTTTCCCATTAAGTTACAAATGAGGAGGTGATATTCCATATCAAACAGGAACCAGCCTAGAATCTAGAGACTCTTCCTTATCCATAGCTCACCCACAGCTAGAGGATGTTTCCATTCTCAGATAGAATTTCCATGAAGCCTTAATGCCTGATTTAGGGTGACAATTCTAAGCCTGAACATATATCTCACAACTTTACAAAGTTGGCTCTTACTAAAAATATATTTAGTAAGTAAAATAATAAATGTATAGTTGGTTCTCTTACATAATCAAAGTTTAGTTTATCAACAACCATAATACTACTCCGATTTCCTAGAGTCCATGTCATACTCTCTCAATCTTCACTACTATCCAACTTCTCTGTATCGCTATTCTGTTGTAGTATGTTTGTCTTCAACTACTTCTAACTCACAGTAGGGATTACCAAAACCAAATTGATCTTAGGTGGAGGTCACACATACCCCATACTATCTTCCTCTAAGCTCACTTTCCCTAATTCATCAATTTTGATATTTGATATCCAAAATACTTATGTATCTCTTCTTCTATACTTAGTCAATTTCTGAATCAGCCAAACTTATCTTTATAGGAATCGATCTGTAACCCAGATGTGTTGCCATAAATGAAATCCAAAAAGTGAATCACATTACACAAAATTGATCACTTTCCAACACCATCATCATAAAAGAAAAGGTTTAATGTTGTTTTGGACACCAACTTCTATCAAAACGTAGGCATGACGTTGGTTTGCACATCATTTCTTCACTCAAGCATTGTTATAATAGAGAATTTGTATCATAATGTAGTTTATTTTGATCATTTAGAATAATATCATTCATCATAGCATCTTGTTTCATCTTAAATCTCATTTTCTAAGTTGTCACTTGAAGACCAATTTGCAATTGAGATCATTAATCAAGTCCTTAGAAGTAGAGAGTCATAAAACACTCATGATTTCTTTTAATTCATTTCTTTAAACTAGTATTGTATCTTGAATTGATTCAATAATACTAATGTTTTATGAAGGTGTAGAAACCTAAAATTGTCCATTCCTGCTAATATTAATTTTTATTAATATTTTTCCTTATTTATAATTTATTTTTATTAATTAATTATATTATTTTTTTATTAAGGTAACAACAGGGTTTTGAAGGGGCCCCAAACCCTTTACAAAAAAAAGCTGAGAGAAAGCATTAAAGTGTTAGAGTAATAGTCTCTTGGGTTATTAATTAAATCATTATGATCTAATTACTAACTCACCTATTCACTCTAGTTGCTTAAGCTAACCTTAGGTTTTCCCTTTTAGGGTTTCGTGATTCCTTTTATAAGGATTCACCTCTTTGTTTTTGATAAGGATTTTTTCACATTGCATTGTATCATCTTGAAACATATTGTTAATATATTATTTTCTTGTGCATATGATGTCTCCTCTGGCTTTTTGGCCTCCATAGTTTTTTCCTGTCTTTTGTACTTTGCTTCTTCGATGTGACAGGTTTGCATGCAGGTGTTCTTGGGAGAATAGGGTTTTACCTATTCTAACATGGTATCAGAGCCATTCTGTTGCTGCTTGTTTGAGTTCTTTTGAAGCTGTGGATCAAGCATCCTTTTTTCTACTTTTTTTTCTGTTGTTTTTATTGGATCTGCGGAGTATCATTTTTTTTGGTGCACTTTGGGCAAAAACCGACCTCACGGTTGCATCTAGAAGGCCCAAAAACCCCAAAATCCATATAAAACATGACCTATTTAGCCTCCAGGGCATCTGGGAGAAATTTTTTATGGAGATATGGCCGTACAAACCTGGCACGCTTTTTGAGGCACAAGACACTTAGATTTGAGTGTAGAAGGTACTAACGTGGTTTTTTTCTACATAGGTGGTTTTGACTGCTTAGTGGGTGGTTTTCGGTGCCGCAAGGGGTTTTTTCAAAAAATTTCAAAATTTTGGACCCATTTTAAAGAAATTTTTGGAGCTTTTTGACCCTCCCTCACTGTTTTCGCTCTATTTGGAGCATACGAAGGTATTTTTTTGACTTCTTTATATCACTGAAAATCTCTTTCCAAGATCTTTTTGATGATAGAGGTTGGGGTTTTGGGTTCTTCCATTTTGATAGTGTTTTTTTCTATCAAATTCTGATGTTTGTTTTCTGCCTTCCGGGAGCCATATCTTGCTCATCCGGACTCTGTTTTTGGCAAACTGGATATCGTCGGAAAGTTGGTTTAGTGAGATTTTCATATATAGGGGTATTTTTTCTAGATTATTCTCTATGTTCTCTCTCCTCTAAGATTTTCTCTTTAGCACTCTAGCGGATTACATGGGTTCTATAGGTCCTGGGATCTCTTCTTCTGTTCTTCTGGCTCACTCTTCTTTCTGACTTCTGAGCATTGTATGCTTCTCTTTTGTAGCATTCTCTTTTCTGTAAACACACTGAGATAAAGTGCCTACTTTTGTATATCTGATATTTTGAGCACCTTGTGTGTTTTTTTTACTCACACTCAGTTATAAAGTGCCATGCGGGGTTATGATGTTTTTCCATTTTGTGCTCATCCACCTTTTTCAAGTGAGCGTACCTTCCATAACATTAGCCCATACTATGTGTCAGTGACATGGCCCTTTATCCTGTGCTTGTACTTCTATTGCAGTATTGGTGTTCCTGATTCTTCTTTCTACAGATGTTTCTGGCATTGCGTTTCAGTGTTCCTATCACCCCTCTCCTTGTTTAGCATTATGGGGGGGTTCTCCTGTTGGTTCTATTGCTTCCTGGGTTTAATTGATCAGCTCTTTAGACTTTGTCTTCTCTACCTGGTCATGCAATTTTTTAGTGGGGTTTCCAGCAGTTACTTATGGCAGTGTTTACAGCTTCATGCTTCAGAGATACTTCTTGCTCTTTCTTGTTCCTTTCTTTGGGACTTTCCCTAGGTTGGAGGCTTAGTTTCCTTCATCTAGTTTATTTCTTGTATTGGGGACCTAATCAGACCTTGTTGCTGGGACCCTCCTTTCCTGCTTTCTGCAGTAGTCTCCTAGGTTTTTTCTTCTCCCTAAGCTTATCTTAAGGGGGGTGTTAGAGTAATAGTCTCTTGGGTTATTAATTAAATCATTATGATCTAATTACTAACTCACCTATTCACTCTAGTTGCTTAAGCTAACCTTAGGTTTTCCCTTTTAGGGTTTCGTGATTCCTTTTATAAGGATTCACCTCTTTATTTTTTATAAGGATTTTTTCACATCACATTGTATCATCTTGAAACATATTGTTAATATATTGTTTTCTTGTGCATATGATGTCTCCTCTGGCTTTTTGGCCTCCATAGTTTTTTCCTGTCTTCTGTACTTTTCTTCTTCCATGTGACAGGTTTGCATGCAGGTGTTCTTGGGAGAATAGGGTTTTACCTATTCTAACATAAAGTGCCAACAAAAAAACTACTGCTTTCCTAGACAACAATTACAAAATAAGGGCTCAACCCTAGAATAGATTAAGACAAAAGATCCCAAAAATAGACGGATAAAAAATAGGAAACCATTCAGCAGTCAAACACCAAAAAACCTTCATGCAGCAAAGTCACACCAGTGTCTTTAGATACTCTTCCGACTCGTCCAACTGAATATACATGTTCATGATTGACTCCTTCAAGGTTGTAAGATCTTTGGACTAGGGAGTTGGTTTCTTTTTGGTGCTTGATCGTGTCCTAGTCCCCGGGCCCAAAGTCTGAATTTCCTGACTCCCACCTTCATCATTAATGTTGATGTCTTTTTTGTCAATTTTATTCCCCTCCAGCATAACATACAGGGCATTTAGATTCTCAATTGTAGATTTCATGCCCATGTTATTCATAGTTAGCAGCTTGCTAAGCATAAAGTCATTATTGCTAACTTTTTCCATAATTAGGGATATCTTGTTATCAATGGTGTTATTAATCTTATCTTCCAACCAATTAGTGTTCTCAGTTACCTTATCATAAACATTCTCACCTTTGTTATACATAGTAGCATCATTCCTCATTTTATCAATTGTTTCATCCAGCACATCATTCCTTGCATCTAGGGCTCTGTATTTGACGTGTAGATCTTGGATGTCATGGAATGCCCACTTATCAATGTTGAGTGCACAGATGGCCTTGTTTCTTGCATCTTGAAGGATGATCATGCTTGTTACCCTTTTAGTATTGAAATCTTGTTCAGAAATGGCTTCCTCAACATTGTTCTAAGTTTTTTGATTCTCCTCCCTCTCCACATTATCCTTCCTAGTCGCGTTGATAGAAGGATCGGGTTCAGCCTTCTAGTTAATAGTGTTGCTGGTGGAATCCACATAGGTGTTATCATAATCATTGTTCTCATGGGTTTCCTTCTCCCTACCCTCAGCTTCATTCCTAGTTAGCCCTTCATTTTCCTCTTCTCTATGAATTTTTTCCATTTCTTCTTTTCCTTCCTCATTTTCCTCATTAGTGCCCAAATGGGTTTCCTCCAGATAGCTATGAATAATGGTATTTATTGGGTTAATGATCCCATCTAGAATTTCCTGCTAATCATTTTTGACATAATCCTCATCAATGCCTTTTCAAACTTCTAGCTTATTCTGATTTTCAATTAATTATATTGTTATATTATGATATTTATTTAATTAAATAAATTAATTTCTCCCTCTGTATTTAAATTTTATTTAAATACTATACTATAATAAATTTAATTTAATATATTATCCCTCCATTTCTTATTATAAACTTTTTTTTATTTTATTTTATTCCTCCACTAGCCTAAAGTTCTTCTAAACTTTGATTAAATTAAAATTATTTTAATTTAATCCTCTTTTCACTTTTACCTTATCTTGGTTTTTGCTAAGTATTCCTCTAATCTGGATAAAAAAAAGTAGATTGCCTCTAATTATGTGCACAATCACCTTTTCCAAGGTAGTCACCTCTCCATTTTTTTCTCCTCCACTCATTCCAAATTCCTCTTTCCCTCTAAAAGTGAGGCTTAAATTTTGAATGTTTTGCCTCTTAATCCTAATCACTCGTTTCTTTTGCCTCTTCATCTTAGCCACTCCCCTTTTGCCTCTTAATCTTGACCATTCATTTCTCTTACCTCTTAATCTTGGTCATCTATTCTTTAAACCATTTCTATAAAAAGGAGGCATCACTCCTCATTTTAGGTCTTAGTTCATGTTCTTAATAATCTCTTAGCTCTTGCATATTTTAGCATTCTTAATCATTCTAGTTCTTTTCTGTTGGAGATTTGATTCTGAGCAGTTGATTGATTGTATGTTTTTCATTGATGACAACATATAATACATAGTAGTAATTTTGTATGTACTTATTAGTATGATGATATGAAGACTTGCATGGATAGATACATGTTGTTGACATGTTTATTATGTTATGTTCATACATGCAGATCCAGATATGATGTTTTAGTAAAGTTATGTAATTCTGTTATTGGCAGTTACAGTTCTGGAAGTGTAACTATTTAGGGCCGACATATATCACGTGTTTCTTGAGTTGCACCTATCTTCTTTATATGCATGTGTATATTTATGATTAGTTATGAGTTGATGATATTAATCCAAAGGCACCAAACATGTTTAAAGAAGATTGTAAAGTTAGAGTTAAATTGGTGAGGCCGACTTAGTGAAGCATCACGTCTATTCAGTTTATACTTGTGCGGTTGTAATAATACTTGCGTGCTTAGTAGAGCTGACAAGGATGTTATGAACAGTTGTCTTACAGGTCCCATGATCTCATACTTTGAGGAAGATACTTATAGAAATTCAAAAGGTGACACGCTAAGTGTGAATGATACAAAAAGAGAAAAAAGATGTACAGAGCAGATTATCATAGTTGGTTCATTCATAAAGAGTCTCTGTGAAGAAGAAGTGAAACATTGCAATACACTGGAACTGATCAAGACAATAGGTCTACTCTATATTTCATCATCAGATATAATACATATCTATTATACAAAAGGTTGTATCCTTCACCATCAAGCAGTGAGCTTTTGGACAGTGAGTCCACCACCCCTAACAAGGTTATTTGTAAAAGACTCCTAACAGGGTCTGACCCTTAACCAGGTCACTATACTTATTGCATTGTAAAGTACAACTCCTAATAGGGTTGAGATATCTTCTAATAGGGATTAATATAAACAAGTATAGTTCATTGTGGGTGTTAATTCCCACCGGAGTTTTTACCATTTGGTTTCCCCGTAATCAAATTATGTTTCGTGTACTGTGTTATCTGATTAAGCATTTTATTTGTTGTATTCTGAAGAACTAAAGTTACTGATAACTGATTCACCCCCCCCCCCCCTCTCAGTTATC
>MU223725.1:1939673-1950179 GCA_018584345.1 Thuja plicata | reverse complement strand
TTGACACCATGATTTAATGTGGAAACCCAATATGGGAAAAACCACCAGTAACATGCTACCAAAATTTCACTCTTCTGAAGTGATGCCCTATAAGGAGCCAACCCTGTTAAAGGTTACAAAACACACTATCAAATGTGACTTGGTTAAAGGATTTAATTACCCTGTCAGGAGTGGCCTTGTAAGAGGACTTAGAACATTCCAATCTGAATGTCACCTTGTTCAAAGGATTTGTACAATGACTATTAGGTCAACCTAGTTAAAGGATTTGAACTAATATAATGGTTAGAAAGTAATCAGCAGGTGTGATCTGATACATACAACTTACTTTGCAAATCCAGATCCAGTTTCAGCTCTAATGCTAATTCACTAAGTGGCCTCCATTTTCATCTCAAACTTCAGATCTTCTTGGAAATCTGTCAAGAAATCTCTCTCTGATTCTCTATTTAGCCTTCTTTGCTAGGTCTTACCAATTAGTCAATTAACCATGCAATACTCTTGCATACAACTTCTCCTTACACTTGGATATTTTGACAATAACCTTAGTAGGTTATATTATACCTCTAGATCTAGGTCAGATAAATCTATTTCCACTTAATCAAGATCATAGATCTTAGGTTAGGTCAGATCCAATGGATCCTTCCATCATTACATTTAATTTACTTCTCTAATACAGTCATTAATTAAATATTGAATCCATGTGCTAATAACAGTTTCCCATACATTAAATGAATGTCGACCAATCTTAACTAACAATGCACATCCCAATAGAATCAACTATGTCAGCCATAGATCTCAAATCTCATCAATAACCAAAATATTGATGCTCGGCTTTCTCTGTCTCCCTCAGCATTTCACTGGCGTTCGACATCATCTTTTCTTTTCTCGGCATCACCTTTCACTTTGCTCGGCATTGACTTTTCTTTGCTTGGCATTGACCTTCCAGTGAACTGTCAGTGATAGATAAACAATGTATCACTTTTCCAAAGTGCTAGATGATTAATTACCCTAGTGTATACTCATAAATCAACCATTTCCTTGGTCTTCTTGTTGTCCCATTCTTTTCAAATCTTCATCAATCAATGGATAAGGTACTCAAACATACAACAATAGTCTCACTAGTTAAGGTTTGACATCAATGACAAAATAACAATTGTCTACATTGTAGAAATCTTTCCAACAAGACCTCCCTTACACCTTTCTATTCAAATATTCCAACCTTCCGTCCCAATATTCCCCTCATGATCCCATCCCTAATCAAGATCAGGACATCCCTTTTACCTTTATGTTTGAAGATTCAAGCCTTCCATATAAAGATCCTGCCCCATCTAATGATCTCACTCTATCCAATGATCCCTTTTGTGTCCTATCCACTAATCCATCTCCATGTCAAGATCAAGTAACTTCATCTCCTGAGTCCTTCTACTTTCATGATATCCTTCCATCCAAAGATCACATCATCCCTTCCAATCCACCACATAATCCTCCCTTAAGTCAAGATCAAAGTCCCCTTTCATTTCCATGCAATCCTAATTCTCCATTGCAAGATCCTAATCTCTCACCTAATCTGAATCCTCCACAATATCCCAATATCCTTCTTGATGCATAATTACAGTAAAAGGATCCACCTTCATGTAGAGTAATTGCATTATGCTAGTCTATGTATCCATCATCATCAAAGCAAATGTGTAATGATGGTTTGGACATCAAATTCTATCAAAACATAGGCACAACATTGATTTTCCCATCATTTCTTCACTCAAGCATTGTAATAATAGAGAATTTGCATAGTAATGTAGTTTATTTTGATAATTTAGAATAACATCATCCATTGTAGCATCTTGCATCATCTTAAATCTCATTTTCTAAGTTTTCACTTGAAGATCAATTTGTAGTTGAGAGCATTAATCAAGTCCTTAGAACTAAAGAGCCATAAAACACTCATGAATGCTTTGAATTTATTTGCTTTAAACTACTATTGTATATCAAATTGATTCAATTATAATAATATTTTATGAAGGTTTTTTATGGGGATCTCCTCTCCTAGAGCTCTCAAGCTCTCTCCAAAACCTTCAATGTTCTTCTTTAGGGTCTCTTTTCTCTACCCTAACTAGAGTATTCTTCCCTAATCCCCTAACTCCCTAGGAACTTCCCACCAACTTCAGATTATTCTCTATTCTCTTCTCCATAGCTTACTTCCATCCATGGCTTCACTAGCCTTCTATCACTCCAATGGTGACAACTCCTTAAGGATTGGTTTTCCAATTCCCCTTATATCTAATCCAACTTCTATGGATTCAATTTTTTGATTCTTGCACCCATTTTCCAATCATATTCCAAGAATCAAGTCTATTAGGCTTTGTATCCCTTTTAGGCCAATTAGCCCTCCTAATCACTGAAAATGTGATTTTCCTACCAAAACCCCTTAAAAAACCTAGAAAAAAATTGCATATTTATTGTGGGTTTTTCTTCTCCTTTAGGATTTTCTAGGTCTCTGGTCTCAACTCTATCTGTACAATGGACTTTTACCAAACCCCTAAAAATAAGGGTTTCTAGGGCATGAAGACTGGTCTAGTTTCTTGATCTTCTTCCGCTAATCTAATGAGATTATTATAACTCCTCCTTCCATGAAAATTTCTTTACCTCATTCCCCTACACTCTCCTATCACTGATTGGCACATACCAGTCATCATGCAACCTCCATTGTTGTTGCATTGCTCAATAACCCTAGCCAGAATAGCTAGTACTCGCCTAGGGACTAATTGTTTTCAAGCTTCCCTGCACACACACACTCCACAAGACATATGTAAAAATTATATACAAGGCTCTAATGGATTCCAAGTGGTCATGGAGTTTGAACAATGGGAACACCAAAGAAACCATTTCTTTATATGATTGGACCAAAACTAGCTAGTGAACTCATAGAATGCAAGAAATTAAATAAAACTTAACCAGAAAGAACAAATAATCAATATAACACCACAAATATATTATAAAATATGTTTTAGACACTATCCATTCATTAATTCAATTCATTCAATCCAATCAAGTGGTGGATGATGGCTCTGTAACTTAATTACACTGTAAATTGCTTCTTCTCAAACACCAGTTCGTACACAATCACAACTAACTATTAGATTAGAGTTGGAAATACCTTATATACCTCTATCCCACATGTTTATACCATTTGGTCAGGATTTTGGCACCATAAGTGTCGATTCCTAAAAACTAGGAAATATTGTCATGACAACTTTAAAAGTTGTCATGACAACTTTGCCAACTTTTTGTCAAAATGACAATTTTTACATTTTGAGTGTCCTAATTGGCTAAAAAACTTACCAATTGACCTCAAATGACTAGAAAACAATAAAACCTTAAAAATCTTCCCCCTTTGTGACTTTGGTCAACCCTTTGACTTTTGAGTTGACTTCTAGGTTCTAGACCCCTAGAATCAACTAGACTTAACAACATCAAACCCTAACCTTTCCTAACACTAACCACACTTCAAAACACACTAGAGAATTTATAGATTAGTCCTTATTCTTGGATGGTTTTCCAAACCAACCTACAAGACAAAATGTCTTAAGATATCACTAAAGACCTTAGGGTGCTCCTGCACTATCCCCCCCTACAACAAGAAAGTCAAGGTATCTGTGGTGTTAGGAACTCCTCACTAATTCCATGCTTCTTGAAGTCACTCTCAGCTATCCAAGTGGGTTATAACTCTATTTGATGTCTCCACTTCACTAGATGCTCCATATAGACTTTGTGCCTTGTCTTCTTCTTCACCCTTGAATCCAATATCTTCTCCACTTTTAGCTTGACTTGTTCCAGAGTCTTGAACTCTCCCAAGTTCCTTATGCACCTTTGTATTGTATTGAAACTCATCTATCTCTGGCCCCTTATACTTGATAAAATATTTCACATTGAAGATTGGATAAATTTACATCTCCTTGGGCAACTCCACCTTATAATCATTAGGCCCATACTTAGCCAATATCTTGCAAGGTCCAATTCTTGTCATCTGTAGCTTACTAGGTATCCCCTTTTGTAGTCTTGCCTTATTCAAGAACACCATTACTAACTCTCCCACTTCAAACTAATCTCTTTTTCCCTCATCTCTTTTTTCCTTCAACTTTTGATTGGCCTCCATTAAGGTCCTCTTTACATGTTCATGGACTTCCCTCATTGTTTTGGCAAAGTCATCAACATGCCCACTAAATCCCTCATATCCTTTGAGGTCTCTGAGCTCCATCACACCCCTTGCATGTGCCTCATACACAATTTCAAATGGACTTTTACCTGTAGTCCTATTTGTGCTATCATTATAGGAAAATTTTGCCCATGGAATAACTTTCTCCCATCCTTGTCCATATTCCTTTGTCAGACATCTAAGAAGGTTCCCAAGAACTCTACTGATCACTTCAGTTTTCCCATCCATTTTTAGGATGATAGACAGATCCATGAGACAAATTTGTGCCTAGTCTCTTCTATAGGGTCTTCCAAAAGTTACCCATGAACTTCACATCCATTTCTACAACAATGCTCATTGAAAGGCCATGAATCCTTACTACTTTGAAAAACAAGTAGGCAATATGGCTAGCATCATGTGTTGTTTTGCATGGTATGAAGTGGCTCATTTTACTAAACTTGTCTACCACTACAAATACACTGTCTACACTAGTTGGATTCCTAGATAACCCCACTATGAAGTCCATACTTATGCACTCCCAAGGTCTACATGGGATGGGCAATGGCTGGTAAATTCCTACATTTGATGAAATGCCTTTAGCCTTCTGACATATGCCACACTACTCCACATACCTTCTCACTTCCTTCTGCATCTTTGGCCACCAATAGAACCTTTCCACTAGGTCCAATGTATTATTTAGTCCAAAGTGTCCACTTAGGCTTCCATTATTCTTTTCATGTATGAGGTTCTCCCTCATTGAGCCTTTTGGAACACAAAGTTTCTTGTCTTTGAATAGAAACCCATTCTATAATGTAAATTCTGCAAAGTCACTATGAAATTGATTCTCAAAATCTTTACACACTTTATACACCTCTAAGAAATCTTAATCTCCCTCATATAGGTCCTTAAAACCTTCAACTCATGTACTTTGCAACTGAATATCTTGGATGGTGAGTAATCTCCTACTAAGGGCATCTGCAACTTTGTTTTGCACCCCCTTCTTATTCTTTATAGTGAAGGTATATGACTGCAGGAACTCTATCCACTTTATGTTCCTCAAGCTAACCTTATCTTGAGTGTTTATGTAACTTAATGCTTGGTTATCTATAAAGACAACAAAATATTTAGGCAATAGATGATACCTCCACTTTTTTAAGGCTTACACAAGAGCATAAAGCTCCAATTCATAGGAAGAGTACCTAGACTTAGCCTCATTTAGTCTTTCACTTAAAAAGGCCATAGGCCTGCCTTCTTGGCTTAGGATAGCTCCTACTACAATACTACTAGAATCACACTCAACAATGAATGGTTATCAAAATTAGGTAACAAAAATATAGGATGATTAGCCACTTCCTTCTTTAACATCTTGACCCCCTCATTAGCTGCCTTTGTCCACACAAACTTTGTTTTCAATCCTCCTTTTATAGTCTCTAGGACTGGACCACAAATCTCACTGAACCTCCCAATGAACTTCCTATAGAATTGGGCTAACCCATGGAATCTCCTAACTTCTATCCCTATCTTAGGATTAGGCTAGTTCAAGATAGCCTTTACTTTCTCTTTATCCATTTTCAAGTCACCCTTGGAAACTACAAAGCCAAGGTAGACTAATTCTTCTTTCATGAGCTCACTCTTCTCAAGGTATGGTGAGCTTATCCTCCTGCAACTTCTTCAACACTAACTCCACATGTTTCATATGATCCTCTTTGGTTTTACTGAATATGAGGATTTCATCTAAATATACAACTACCAAAACTCCTATACAGTCCTTCAAGACTTTGTTCATCACCCTCATAAAGGTGATTGGTGCATTGGTAAGCCCAAAGGGCATCACTAACCATTCATACAACCTCTCTATAGTCTTAAATGTAGACTTCCACTCATCACCCTCTTTCATCCTAATTTGATTGTACCCACTCTTCAAATCAATTTTAGAGAAGTACTTAGCACCCCCCCAAGAAATCCATCAAGTCTTCTATTCTAGGAATTGGAAATCTATACCTAATAGTTATCCTATTTATTACCCTAGAATCAGTACACATCCTCCACTTACCTCCCTTCTTAGGAGCCAACACCACTGGGACAGAACAAGGGCTAATGCTTTTCCTAATCAATCCTTGATCCAACAACTCTTGCACCTACCTGGCTATCTCCTTGTTTTCCTCTGGTGTCATCTTGTATGTAGCTTTTTTTGGTAAAGATGCTCCTGGTATGAAGTTAATCTAAAGACTTATCTCCCTCTTTGGTGGTATTGAAACTGGTGTACCCTCACAAATTATGTCTTTGAACTAATCCAACTGTTGTCTCACCTCTTTTGGAATAGGTTCTTGCTCATGAGTTTTCTCCTCCTTTGGCTTTAACAAGATTGCATAGCCAACTTCTTCATCCTTCATATCCCTTAGGAATTATTTCACATTCATCAACATGGCACTAGATTCTACCTTCTCCACTATGTCCTCTTCTATCAAAGACTGTACTTTGAAAGCTACCCCATTTTTCTTGAAGGAGTACTTGTTATCCTTCCCATTATGGATAGCTTCTTTGTCATACTGCCATGGTCTTCCAAGCATCAGATGGAAAGCATCCATTGGAAACACATCACATAGTATCCTATCTTGATACTTCCCAATGGCAAATTCTACCCACACTTTTTCATTCACCGAGATTTTTTGACCCTTATTCAACCATATAACTTTATAGGGACACACATGTGGGATTTTGGTGAGTTTCAACTTCTCTACTGCCTCCTCAGATATGACATTATCTATTGACCCTGAATAAATGATCACCTTGCACACTTTTCCCAATATCTTGCACTTCACTCTAAAAATATCCCTCCTCTGCTTGTGCTCATCCTTGGTGGGTGTCGTGATTAGGATCCTTCTCAACATGAGGTGTTCTCCTTTCTCTGAATCTAGACTCACCTATGATTGTTTAGAGCAATCTTCTTCTTGGACATAAGCTATCTTCTTCTCCCCTTGTGAGGATGTTGGTTTATCTGGACACCTATATGCAAGGTGCCCCATCTTTACACAATTGTAACATTTCATGGAAGAAAAGTGAGAGCTTCTCCCAAAACCTCCTGATCTTCCTCTGCCACTGTTATAGGAACTTCTTCCTCTATTATTATATCCACCTCTACTGCTTGTTTCTTGTCCTTTCTCTGAATATCTAGAGTCACTTTGTCCTCTACTATCACTACCTCTTCCACCTGAACCTCCTCTATGGCCACCTTTGTTTTCTCTACCCCTTCCTCTATTTCTAGAACTAGAATCTTGTTTTTTCTCAGTTTCTCTTCTACTTTCAAAGCCATTTGGAAACATCTATGAATGGAAGTTAGGGTAAAGAGGCTAAGTTCTTCTTGAATTTTCCACCTTAATCCATTAAGGTATCTTGCAACTTTGATGACCTTTGTCTCTTGAATTCTTGATCTAAGACAAAGTTTTTGAAACTCCTCTGTATATGCTGGCACATCTAAGTCTTTTTGTCTAAGGTTTTGCCTCTTATTATGCAATTGAATGTCATAGTCTTCTGGAAGGTAATTATCCTTCACCTTTGCAACCATTGTCTTCTAATTTTATATGGGATTCTTGCCCTCTTTCTCTCTTTCCTCCTGAAAGGACTTCCACCATGTAAGTGTTTTCCCTCTTAGCCTTGATTTGGCTATCTTCACCTTTTGGGATTTTGTAATCCCATCACACTCAAAGTGATTATCCATCCCTTTAAGCCATTCCATAAACATTTCAGTGTCCATCTTACCATAGAATACTGGTATTCCTTCTAGAGCCTTCCCACTCAGTGCCTTGAGTGCTTTGAGGAATGGTTCCTCAGGTAGAAGAGGATCAATCTCTAGTTCTACTTCCTCTTCTACTGGTTTCTTTCCTTTATCTATTCCTTCATACATTTGTTCTCTCAACTTGTTGGTTGTCTCTGCAACCTCTGCCATCTTAATCTTCATTTTCTCCATTGCTTCTTCAAGAATCCTATTCTTGATTTGTTTCTCTGACAAATCCTTGGCCAACTCTGCATTAGTCACCTTGATGTTCTCACCTATGGATTCACTCCACTCTATCATGCACTAACTTCCACACCCAAGCCTTTTAATGGCTCTGATACAAATTTGATGGGGAGCTCCTCTCCTAGAGCTCTCTCCAAAACCTTCAATGTTCTTCTTTAGGGTCTCTTTTCTCTACCCTAACTAGAGTATTCTTCCCTAATCCCCTAACTCCCTAGGAACTTCCCACCAACTTCAGATTCTTCTATATTCTCTTCTCCATAGCTTACTTCCATCCATGGCTTCACTAGCCTTCTATCACTCCAATGGTGAAAACTCCTTAAGGATTGGTTTCCCAACTCCCCTTAGGTCTAATCCAACTTCTATGGATTCAATTTTTTGAATCTTGCACCCATTTTCCAATCGAGTTCCAAGAATCAATTCTATTAGCCTTTATAGCCCTTTTAGGCCAATTAGCCCTCCTAATCACTAAAAATGTGATTTTCATACCTAAACCCCTTAACAAACCTAGAAATAAATTGCATATTCCTTGTGGGTTTTTCTTCCCCTTTAGGATTTTCTAGGTCTATGGTCTCAACTCTGTCTGTACAATGGACTTTTACCAAACCCCTAAAAATAAGGGTTTCTAGGGCATGAAGACTGGTCTGGTTTCTTGATCCTCTTCCACTGATCTAATGGGATCCTTAGAACTCCTCCTTCCATCAAAAGGTCTGCACCTCATTCCCCTACACTCTCCTATCATTGATTGGCACATACCAATCATCTTGCAACCTCCATTGTCGTTGCACTGCTCACTAACCCTAGCCAGAATAGATAGTACTCACCTAGGGCCTGATTATTTTCAAGATTCCCCTACACACACACACTCCATAAGACATATGTACAAATTATATACAAGTCTCTAATGGATTCCAAGTTGTCATGGATTTTTAACCATGGGAACACCAAAGAAACCCTTTCTTTACATGACTGGACCAAAACTGACCAGTGAACTCACAGAATGCAAGAAATTAAATAAAACTTAACCAGAAAGAACAAATAATCAATCTAACACCACAAAGATCTTATAAACTACATTTTATACACTATCCATTCATTAATTCAATCCATTCAATCCAATCAAGCGGTGGATGATGGCTTTGTAACTTAATTACACTGTAAATTGCCTCTTCTCAAACACCAGTCTATACACAATCACAACTAACTATTAGATTAGGGTTGTAAATACCTTATATACCTATATCCCACATGTTTAGACCCTCTGGTCAGTATTTGGGCATGATAAGTGCTTATTCCTAAAAACTAGGAAATGTTGTCATGACAACTTTGCCAACTTTTTGTCAAAATGACAATTTTCACATTTTGAGTGTCCTAATTGGCTACAAACCTTACCAGTTGACCTTAAATGACTTAAAAAAAATAAAACCTTAAAAATATTCCCACTTTGGGACTTTGGTCAACCCTTTGAATTTTGAGTTGACTTCTAGGCTCTAGACCCCTAGAATCAACTAGACTTAACAACATCAAACCCTAACCTTTCCTAACACTAACCACACTTCAAAACACACTAGGGACTTTATAGATTAGTCCTTATTCTTGTATGGTTGGACAAACCAACCTGTTAGCACTGTATCAAAAATTTTTGAATCCCTTGGTCTTATCTTTTTCCCGGGCTTTCTTGTTTTCAAAGTCTTGTGTTTTACCGCTCAAAATGAGCCAATCACTTTTTGAAGTCATATTTCATCTTTAGTCACTTTGTCGCATTTGTTTTATCATAAGGTTTTTAAGTTGTGCGAGTAGGCGACGAGCTGTTAATGAAAAGGTTAATCGCGCAGTCGTGAGCTGTTTGAGTCAAGTTTCAGTATGCTTGCGAGTGGGCGACGAGTAATAAAATTGTGTATCGCGCAATCGCGATGAGCCCATGTTAAGTCATCATCGGTCTGCGAGTGAGCGGGTCTTATGTTTGTAGAAGTTAATCGCATAGTCGCGAGCTATTTTTGAAGTTAACTCGAAGGTTAGCGAGTCAGCAACGAGCTAAAGTCATGTCTATCGCGCAGTCGCTGGAAATTTGTGCTGTATGTTTTATGCTCCACGACCGAGCGAGTATTGTTGAAACTTAAGTGGTCGCACAGTTGCATCAAGCTTATATCAATGTTTTGAGTTGCGCGAGAGTGTGATGAGGTCATGTCATGTAGTTATCGCTTACTCGCATAGGTTTAACTCATGTTGTTTTTTGCAGAGCGAGTGCGCGACCAAGATATAAAACAAGGAAATGAGATGTGCATCGCCCAGTCGCACAAGT
>MU223725.1:1899454-1909774 GCA_018584345.1 Thuja plicata | reverse complement strand
TGAACAACCAGAAGGGTTTGTCGATCCAGACAAGAGAAACATGGTATGTAGACTTCACAAAGCCTTGTATGGATTGAAACAAGCTCCCAGAGCCTGGTATGAATGACTTCATTCCTATCTAATAAGTTTTGGATTTATAAGGACTAGTGAAAACAATAATCTTTATTTGAAAGAAGATACTGATACTAACACTTTGATTGCTGAAATATTTGTTGATGACATCATATTTGGAGGCAATGATATGTTATGCAAATCATTTTCTAATGAGATGAGAAAAGAGTTTGAGATGTCTATGTTTGGAGAGATCAATTTCTTTCTTCTTCTATAGATCATTCAACAAAGTGAAGGTATTTTCATTACACAATCCAAATACATCAAAGAGGTCCTAAAAATATTCAAGATGGAAGATTCCAAACCAGTTGGAACACCAGTGGGTACTGGATGTAAGTTGACAAAGGAAGACAAGACAACAGAGGTAAATCAGACTTTGTATAGATCAATGATTGTAAAACTCATGTATGTTGTACACACTAGACCATATATTGCACATGCAGTAGGAAATGTTGCTAGATTTTCTGCTAACCCCAAGGAATCACATATGACTGCTGTGAAAAGAATTTTAAGATATCTAAAGAATACTGAGGAATTTGGCTTATGGTATAGAAGAGAAGGCAAATTTGAACTTAAGGTGTTCACTGACGCTGATTGGGCTAGAAATATTGATGACCAGAAGAGCACAACTGGAGGAGCATTCTTTATGGGTGATAGACTTGTCACATGGATTAGCAAGAAGTAGGGATGCATCTCTCATTCTAGTGCAGAAGAAAAATATGTTGTTGCTACTGCAAATTGCTCAAACATTGCATGGATCAAACAGTTGCTAGAAGGTATGCATATGAAGATCTCAGAACCAGTGATTATTTATTGTGATAACACCAATGCAATTAACATTTCCAAGAATCCAATCATGCATTCCAAGACTAAACACATTGCAATCAAGTATAATTATTTGAGAGAACAAGTTCAAGAAAAAGAGGTGATACTTGAGTATGTGTAATCAAAAGAGAAATTAGCTGATATCTTCACCAAGCCACTACCCAAGGATACGTTTGAGTACTTGAGAAAGAGACTAGGGGTCAAACCTTGTCTACCAGTCAGTCATATGATTGAAGGCTGCATCAGCCTACATATTATCAGAATATCATTCATGTTGATGTGAGAAAAAATATGAACTTCAAAGATACATCTATATATAGAGAGGTATATATCAGAACTGAGCACCAAAGAATATTAATGTATTGTTGATGGATAAGGGAAATTCAAAGAATATATTATGGATGGAGAGAAAAGATTGCTTGACATGAATGTTAGATGTTTATAAAACATTTGTTTGGAATTGTTGTCAAAAGGAGAGAGATTATCCATATTATCACATTCTTATGAGAAAGATTATCCATTATCAGATTACTCCAATAGTGAGAGATTATATCCTTAGGGAGAGAAAAAATGTATGAAATTATATACAAAGGGAGAGTTGCTGAAAAGAGAAAAAGACATCATAAAAGAGAGAACAGGCAAAGGAGAGAAATTGAAACAAGAAGAAGACTCAACACATCAGAAAGTAAAAAGATGCAAGAATCAAATCTAAGCTAAAATAGAGCTTATCGGTGATCAGACATTTATTGGTTGACAGAACAAAATGATTGGTAGTTTGATGAATCTCAACTATTGTATTAGAAATAGTATAGTGTGATAATATATTATGTTGCCATCAATGCCAAAGTGAGAGATTGATGACATGTAACTGATTCAATGTTTGACAATGTTAAGTTGAAGATAATGCAAGGCATTAAATAAGTTAATGGTTTGTATTGTCATTGATGTAAACTTGATATCATCTATATGGTCATGTACATAATTCCAAAGACTTCAGAGAATAAATGGAACAAAGGTTATGCTTTCATCAATGCATAAATGTCAAGTATTCACCAGGTGATAGACAACACCGACGGAGTGCACACCATCAGTAAAGGCAAAGAAGAAAAGTCACAGTGATACTTGACAAGCTGAAAATAGAGTTGCCTGATGAGTAAAATCCAATGATGCTCAACAGATGGAGATCCTGAAGCTAACTTGAGTCACACCAATGGAACTTGCAGTTGTCACCGACAACTAACTCCAGAGTTGACCGACGGAACAAAGAGTTCAGAAAATGACAAAATATCTAGCTGGAAAGAGCTAAAGATAGACTTAATTGATTTTTTTCTTTGTTTTATTCTACCAGAGTTAAGTAATTTATTTAAATCTGATTTATACAGTTGGCATGAAGATAACTACGAGACAAATCAGGAGTTATGCTTTAAATCAAATTGGCTGGATTGTTTTTCATGCCAAGAATCAAGAATCAAGAAACGGTGAATATCATGTCTATATAAGAGAAAAGATTAATTCATTTCTGTATGCATGGGAAGGGGAGTGAATAGAAAGAGGATGCTGAAGAGAAACTGATGAAGAAGAACTTCATACAGTCCTGATCAATCAAGTTGAGGGAGAGCTAAAGAATTTTGCAGACACTAACGAACAGTGAGCACAGCATCACAGAGCAGAAAGTGTGGAGCAAAAAGAATTGAATTGACACATTGATCAGAGAGGTAATGTACTTAAATAGATTTGAAAATATGCAATTCAAATTTGTAATAGAAATAGGTCATAGTGTTTCAGTTTAACCATTGAAGCATCAAGTCTCTTAATCGAGTAGGACTTAATAGTCTTCTATATATTGAGGTACATCCCAAGGAGTGCCAAAAAGGTTGATTCATGAAAGTAGAATTGGACTTTCCTGATACCTATTGACAGTCTAAGAAGGAGGCTGATTCAAGGATGGTAGCAATAGATGCCCGATACTAAGTGACAACCTCTATGTATAAAATCCTCTAACAAGGTCACACTTAACAGTGTGTTTGTAACCTTTAACAGTGTTGGCTCCTAACAGGGCTCACTTTAGAAGAGTGAAAATTTGGGGGACCGGTCCCAGTGTTTTTTTCCCTTAAAAGGGTTTCCACGTTAAAATCCATATGTTATGTGTGTATGGTTTATTACTTTACTATTTTACATTTCACATATGCATTTCTGGATGTATTGGTATACTCTGCTTATTTACTGAGTTTCGGTAAATAGTTTTACTACTTATTGGTAATCAAGGAGAATAAGGACACACAAGGAAAACTGACAAATAGTTAATCATTGTAAGTATTTCATGGCATGCATCTTGTAGGGACATAATAATCTGAGGTTTATTTGAATGGTGGTAAATAGTTGAAGGATAAAATGTGATGCCACTTATTCACCCCCCCCCCTTCTCATTTATTACTAACATTCTACTCTTTAGGTATCACTACACCAAGGGGGGGATACCCTATTATACCTATTAATATATCCAATCTGGTACTGTCAAGAAGTAATCTCACGATGACTCAACATGACTGGGAGATACTAGATAATTGGCTAATTATATATTGAACATCAACCTTGAAATGGAGCATGAGATAGAAACTATAACAACCTTATACAAACAAAGACTTAATGGATTTTAAATGTTTGCTAATAGGAAACACAATCGATGTGCAACTAGATATGAAATTAAAAAAAAATTATTAGCTTCAATTCAGTTTTTTATCCATTGGGCTATATTGTGACTCAGATACAGTATATTGAAATTAATGTTCACCAAATATTTCAAATCATAATACAACCATCCCAAAACCCCTACTGCTAATAAAATCCTTGCAGTGTGTCAGATGAATCTCTGCATAAATCAAAGCCTAATTTAATATGATCCTAGATCAGCACTCTCAAATAAGTACACAAACACAGAGAAGACTGTGCTAATGAATTAGAAAATTCATAACTCATATGACACATACCATGGGAGACATTGGAATCTGGATCTTTGTATTAAATTCAGAAAATATTATTTTAGTATAGAAAAAGTACTCAGAGATAACCTACAAAAGATCTCTCAACTTTACTTCTGACTTCTTACACTATCTAGTACAAATTATGTTATATTTCCCCTCTTGACTGAAAACTTTACAAATGGTTTACAATACAAATTTTCCAGTCCCTTTCCAATGATCTTGGGAATCCTTTTATAGATTAGGATTGCAACAAGATTCAGATCAATTGGAATAAGGAAAAAATTGATGACTCACTAAAAGAAAAAACAGATAATGGAGTGATAACCACTCTTGTTACAATAGAAATTGACAAAAAATTTCATTTGACCACTTTGTACTTGTGATTGCTTCAAAGTTGTTCGGTGTGAGCCATCTAGAATCTGTTATCTTTTATGTTGGTGATGTAGGATCTTCACTTTCAACTGTATCAACCAATCTGTTGGGCTTCATCATCCACCTGCATGTCGTCACCTTTACCTGGATCAACTATTGTGTACTTTTATTTCCAAGAAGTGTACATCTCATCACTTGGCCAGTTGAAGCTAAGGACCTCATCCTTTCTGTTGTTAATCTCCTTCTAGGTGGTATATGCCTTCTCAATCTCATCTGAACAAAATGCAAAAAATGCTCTGGCCTTGCCAACTATCTCAACTGTTTGAACAAATAGAAGTGTACTTTCCAGGTTAGTTATATTTTTTGTTCTTACTGCTAGTGCCTTGTTCATTTGTTGATGCCATAATGCTTCATCCTTAATATTTCCATTTTTCTTAAAAATATTTGGGAACATTCATATCTGTCCTTTGAATATTCCTTTTTCAGGGCCATTACTTTCCTTATGACAATGCTCCTTCTTATGTCCATGTCCATGACCCATTTCACACATTTATGGGTTCCAGTCAAAACAATATCAACATTGTTTTCCTTCTTGCAGGTAGTGTGGAAGAACTTTAATTCTCCTCCCTTCCCTTTCCATTTATTTACCAATTGGTCTAAAATGTCCTTTTCTACATTGTACTCATTCATTATGCTAACAATTTTCTTTCCTTGTGCATAGATGGCAGTAGGCACCAATTCATGTGTACAATGCATAAGAGTGTTGTGTATCTTATTTGAATACTTTTGCTTCACCCATGCCTCTGCTTCTCTAAAGGATATAGAAAGTTCAACCCATTCTTTCTTTTTCCTTTCCAACTCTGTCCTTTCAGCTATTAGTCTAGCCTTTTCCTGCTCAACCTCCTCTAGTGTGGTAAAATTTGATGGTGCAGGGGAAGGAGGATAAGTAATAATAGGACTTGATGAGGAAGGCTGATGGGGTTCCTGTGAAATCCTCCTTTGAGGCACAACTTGAGTTATTTTCTTTCCCTCTAAAAATGCAATCCTATCATCCTTTTGGATAGATTTAATCCTCTCATCATTATAAGCCTTCAAGACAACTTCATATTTCTGTGTCAGGGTTTTAAAAGAATTTGCTTGCTTCGCAGCTACCTTTAAGCTTAATTTAGCAGTTTGCAAAGTTAGGTTAGCTTCTTCTATTCCTGAAGTACCTAAAAATCTTTTAATTATGAGGCTACCTACACTCTCATCCTAGTCATCTTCATTGGTTCTCCTTCTATCTTTCCTCTTCAAGGACCATATTGGCAATGTTGCATGATCATCACTGAACTGGGCACCAATTGATGTCCTGCTAGTGTGCAATGGTTCGGCTTCCTTCCTCACAACATCAAACACAATGACATTAGCCAAATACCATTGGGGTAAGATAAGGACTCCTTTTTTCTTCACTAACTCCTTGCCCTCTTTAGGGTTTATCTTGTCAAACTTGGTCATCAATTCTTGTGTGACTTCCTTTTCAATGTCTTCTTTACTCTGGTTCGGCTGAGCTTCTTGCAACTTGTGACACTTATCCTTAAATTCATCAATATGGGCTCTCCATAGGAATTGAATGAAGGCTCTAGCCTTAATAAAATTATCATCAGATAGAAATTCTTCAATGGTCTATTTGGTTACAGGGTCCAGCTCCTTTCCTACAAATTCTACTACTATAAGATCCAGAGTTGCATGTTTGGGTGCCTTTGGTACTCCCTCTTGTAGCTCCTAGGTTGTGAGTAAAACATGTCCTGTATTTCCCATTTGGACCAATTTCTCTACAATATCTTGGTCATCCATCTATAGAGGGGACTGAGAAAGGGAGTATACATCACTCAATTTTTCTTTTCCTTTTATTTTCTGCCTCTTTGGAGATGGCATTGTTTGAGCACTAGTATCTGCTGGCCTATTCCCCTTTTGGTCATAATTATTTTCAATCTTGGGCATGATTTTACTATACCCTCTTTGTTTTTAGACCACATAATTTCTAGGTGGGATTACCCTTCCCTGTGTAATTTTTCTCAGAATAGCCTTAGCTTTTTCTGGCTCAGTCTCCATTACTTTATTCTTCTTCTGGTTAAGAGTCTGCATTATATCTTCAAACATTGTCATCAGAGACTCAATCTTCTTAGCCCAAGGTGAAAATAATTTCAAGGGATCATAAGATCTATCAAAATTTTGAATAAAATCCAAAGATTTATTATACACCAACCATTTTTCTTTCTTGACTTCTTGGTCATTCAGATCAAACACATTCCTTATGATGTCCTCTGAGAAATTGAATTGGTGATCTAGTACCAGGAACTTCATTTTTTTCCTGAACATGTCCATGATGAAACCTTCATTATCTGCACACCTTGACATAGATGTTTCTAGATGGTATGGCTCAAAATACTTGTCAAATTGTGTCCATCCCCCCTTTGTAATGATGAAGTGATGGGCTCTGGTGAAGGTAGGGAAAATACTGAGACAAACTAAAGCTTGTACATGGAGGTGATAAAAATGTACTGAGAGCCAAGGAAGAAAGCCTTAGAGGAAAGTTTGATGATCTCAGAATGAAAGAAGGTGAAAACATCACACAGTACAGCACAAGAATAGAAGAAGTAGTCAATGTTATACGAGGTGTTGGAGGTACACTTGAAGAGGAGATAGTGGTAAGTAAAATCTTAAGAACCTTATTTCCTGTATATGCTATTAGATTTTTTGCTATTCTAGAAATGAGAGAAATATCAAACAATACAGTTACTCTTGATAGCCTAATTGGTAGGCTAATTTCATTTGAGATGAATAACTTTGACAACAGTGTCTTACCAAGTTTAGAGTCTGCATTTAAGTCTTCTATGAAAATAAGCAAATCCAATCATAGATGCTCATCTAGAAGGGACAGTGAGAGTGAAAGTGAAGAAGAAGATCTAGATGAAATAGAAGTAGTTATGGCCAAAAGAATACAAAGAGGCAAAGCTGAATACAAAGGCAAGTTACCACGTGTATGTTTTAATTGTAAAAAAATTGGACACTTTGCTACAAGATTTCCTAACAAAAGGAAAGATCATAGAAGTGATGAAAGATCTTTTGAGAAGAAGTCTGAAAGAGGTGATAACAAATATTACAGAGGTTATTGAAGATCAGAAAGAAAGGATACCTAAGACTAAAAGGATAAAGGCAAGAAGGCTAGCTACCTAGCTACTTGCAAAGATGAAGATACTAACACTGAACTTAATGATGACATCGAGATGGTATTTGTAGTTGTGAAGGATGATTCAGATAAAGATGAAAGGTATGAAGAAACTGCACTCATATCTAAGGTGAGTAAGAATGATATCTGGATTATAGATAGTGGATACATTCACAATATGACCGGTGACAAAGAAAAGTTTAACACTTTTGAATATTATAATGGTGGTACAATAAAAATGGGAAATGATACACCTTGTCCAGTTGAAGGTAAAGGAACCATAATGCTAAATAACCTGATTAAATGTGGAAATTCTTATTGGGTAAAAGGATTGAATTATAATCTGTTGAGTGTTTCTTAGCTAAATAATTTAGGTCACAGAGTAGCATTTGAGAACAAGAAGGCAAAGATCTTCAATGAATCAGGAAAATTGATTGGTACCGGTGAACATACCAAAGGTAACTTATTCTATCTTAATGATACTAATCCCACTTTCTTAATGACTAGAAATGAAGACATATGGTTGTGGCACAAAAGATTGTGTCATGTGAATTTTGACAACATGATGAAAATAAGCAAAAGAAGAAGTGTAAGAGGCTTACCGATGATGACAAAGCCAGAAAACATCATGTGCAAAAATTGTCAAAAAGGTAAAATGACAAAGTCTCGTTTAAAAAGCAAACCCCATACATCTAATGATATTCTAGAATTAGTCCACATTGATTTATGTGGACCTATGAGGACAAAGAGTTATTATGGAGATAGATACTTTAATCTCTTTGTTTATGAAGCATTCAAGATGTTTAAATGGTATAAGGCTATGGTAGAAAAATAAAGTGGTAAGGATCTAAAATGTTTAAGATCAGATAGAGGAGGAGAATTTATATCAGACGAATTCACTAATTTCTGTAATGAGCATGGTATAAAAAGACAGGTTTCTGCACCAAGAACACCATAGAAAAATGGGATTGCTGAGAGAAGGAACAAATCAATAGTTGATTGTGCAAGAACACTAATGATAGAGAAGGACATCACCCAAATATTCTAGAGGGAAGTTGTTAGCACTACTGTTTATACACTTAACAGAGTACAATTGAAGGACTCAAAGAATACTCCTTATGAGCTATGGTATGGTAAAACACCCAATGTAAGTTACTTCAAAATATTTGGTAGTCAATGTTATGTCTTAAAGGATGATAGAAATGGAAATCTTGATGCTAAAAGTGATGAAGGTATTTTTCTGGGGTATTCTACCAAGAGAAAAGCTTTTAAATGTCTAATCAAGGCTTCTAACAAAATAGTTGAATAAGCAAATGTGAAGATTGATGAATTTGAAGAAAAGAATGAGCTGGAAAGCACAAAAGAACAGAAGACTACAACAAGTTTGTATATTGTGAAGAACCCATAACTCTACCTGAGCAACAGTGCTTAAATACAGAACAACAGAATGCTGCAACCGATGGTCAGGATAATCATCAAAATAATATGCAAGGCAATGAAGATCAAGCTGATACATAAAGAGCTGTACATATTCTTGCAAGATATTTAAGAAGGAACCATCCAGAGGACCAGATCATAGGAGATAAGAAAGATGGTACAAGAACAAGAAGTAAGTCTTTAAACTCAAATTGTTTAATCTGTGAGTTTGAGCCAAAATCAGTCAATGCTGCACTAGATAATGAAGAATGGATAAGTGCTATGAAAGATGAGATTGAGTAGATTGAGAAGAACAAGACATGGTCACTTGTGCAAAGAAAAGATGATGAGAATGTCATCGGTACAAAATGGATATTCAGGAACAAACTGAATGAGAATGGAGAAGTCACAAGGAACAAAGCAAGACTAGTATGCAAGGGGTATGGACAAGAGGAAGGTATAGACTATGGAGAAACCTTTGCACCTATTGCTAGGCTAGAAGGAGTAAGAATACTACTTTCTTATGTTGCATATAAAGGATTCAAAGTATATCAAATGGATGTCAAGTCTACATTCCTAAATGGAATACTTGAAGAAGAGGTATACATTGAACAACCAAAAGGGTTTGTGGATCCAGACAAGAGGAACATGGTATGTAGACTTTAAAAAGCCTTGTATGGATTAAAACAAGCTCCCAGAGCCTGGTACGAATGACTTCATTCCTATCTAATAAGTATTGGATTCATAAGAACTAGTGAAAATAGTAATCTTTATTTGAAAGAAGATACTAATGCTAACACTTTGATTGCTGAAATATTTGTTGATGACGTCATATTTGGAGGCAATGATGTGCTATGCAAATAATTTGCTAATGAAATGAGCAAATATTTTGAGATGTCTATGTTTGGAGAGATCAAGTTCTTTCTTGGTCTACAGATCATTCAACAAAGTGAAGGTATTTTCATTACACTGTCCAAATACATCAAAGAGGTCCTGAAAATATTCAAGATGGAAGATTCCAAACCTGTTAGAACACCGATGGCTACTAGATGAAAATTAACAAAAGAAGACAAGACAACAGAGGTAAATTAGACTCTATACAGATCAATGATAGGAAAAATCATGTATGTTGTACACACTAGACCAAATATTGCACATGCAGTAGGAATTGTTGCTAGATTTTCTACTAACCCCAGGTAATCACATATGACTGTTGTGAAAAGAATTCTAAGATATCTAAAGAATACTGAGGAATTTGGCTTATGGTATAGAAGAGAAGACAAATTTGAACTAAAAGTGTTTACCGACGCTGATTGGGCTAGAAATCTTGATGACCGAAAGAGCACAACTGGAGGAGCATTCTTTATGGGTGACAGACTTGTCACATGGATTAGCAAAAAGCAAGGA
>MU223725.1:1884666-1896826 GCA_018584345.1 Thuja plicata | reverse complement strand
ATTCCCCCCCCCCCCCCCCTCCCCTCTCAGTTATTACTAATAGCTTCTTCTTGTAATCCACTCATTTGCCTCAAAAAAATTTATATACCAATCTTCAGTGGCACTCTGTAAGGTAGAACATTTGGGGTTCCCCTAAAACCATAAACTTTGATAACTGTGGAGACAGGGTAAAAAATGAGATCTCCCCAATTGTGAATAATTTTTAATTCTGGAGCATACTCCAAAGGCCTTAATAATCTCATCATATTTGTATGGATTCTAAGGTTTTTCTTACATAATAGTGATTTAAGCCTAGCAGCAAAAGATCTATCAAAATTTATATAGCTAGCTTCTTTTCTACCCCAAGATAAATCAGTACTCCACAGTTGAACAGGAAAATCCTCATCATCCTAAAACTTAGTGAGGTCCATTTCTTCTTCAAAGACATCAGCACTATTGAAAAAAATCATATGCATCATTAGAGAGTACCACCCCATTGGCTTGAGTATATTTTTATCCTTGATGCCTATTAGACCCTCATGCATTAACTCAGCAATGTAGGAAGCATAATCAAAAACTACTGATAGGTGGGAATGAAAAATATGAGCAACCATAAGCATGAGGTGAACATGCATTGTCATTTCTTCATCTTCTCCTAACACAAGGCACAGGGCACTATACATTTTCCTAGCCTTACTATTGAAATAGTCTAGTTTGAATGGCTCTGGAGTATTTGGGCCCACAACAATCAAATCCCTTATTTTATTAAAGTATCCTTTCAAAGCCTCATTTCTGTAATACTCCTTCTGAGTCTGTTACCCTTGTTTAAAATAGTTGAATTCAATGTCATCCATTTGAATTGAGAGGTCACTTAATTTGAATATCCTTCTAATTTCATCGCCTATGACAGTCAACAACACATTTCCCTCTGTATCTCTTAAAACCCTGGATACTCTGTCATATGTATTGGCTCTCAAAGTAAATAGGTCTATATCCATAAATACCCTGGGCACTATCAATTTACCCACATCTAGATCCCATATGTTGTAATCTAGGGAGGGAGCGTTCCTCTGGCTATAAGCAGTCTTAAATAAATTTAAACCATTTATGCTATTCTTGGCATCTTTGGCCCATCTACCTGTATCGTACAAACCCTCCCTGAATCTAAAGGGGGGATGTGTTGGAACTATTCTTTTAATTTGGGTAGCATCACCTGTGGACCCACTCAACTACTATAGAAGGTCATCTCTCACATTTCTATCTTTATATTTTACCTTGCCAGAGAATTCAATCCTAGGGGCCATTTTCTGAATCTAGGGATTTTTTATGAGAATGATATTCAAATTTAAACAAGAATCCTGAGACCTTTTCAAATTTCAAATTTCACTAAAAGCATGAATTTCTACTGTATCATAGGAGACTTACCCATTCTGCAATTTTTCACAAAGAGCTCAATGTCACTACAATTCTAATCTTCACTTGAATGATTTCAATGAATTATGGCAGCTTCAATTTTAAGCAATGAATTATATGGCCTCAATCAAATCAGTCTTTCACATTGAATTGAAATGAAGTGGCCATACGTTCTGCAATCTATTTGCCTAGTTCAAAATTCATGGCTTAACGGCTCACTGATGATCATTTTAAGAACTTTGAATCTGGACCTTAAATCTTCAACATCATATCTTTCATCTGACGGCTCTCATCTCTTCCCGAAAACAACTATCCATCTGGGACATGTGTCAGCACGACTTGATCACTTAAAAGCTAGATCTCGTTCACTTTTCCTTATCAAGTCAATCATCATATTTATCTTAACTTGGCTTCAAGTTATTTCACCTTGAGTTTACTGACTGTGGTTGCAACGTCATCAACTTGGACATGTGTCAACACAGCTTAATGGATTTATCACTAGATCTTGCGCATCTTTTCTTTAAGTGATAAAGCAAGCTGTCTGATCTCTTTAGTAACTGCCCCTTCTTTAACATCATTTCTGCGCTATACAAGACCCACTCCTTCTTCCATGCATCACCACAACTTAATCGCTTATCCATTAGATGTTGATCAATTTTCCTTTAAGCGACTAAGCCAACCTTCAGATCTTTCTGTATATGCTCTTCCTTTACTTCTTCTTTTACGACCTTAGCCAGACCCACTAGGACACATTGCGTCATGACTTAATTACTTAAGTGATAGATCTCATTCACTTTTCCTTTAATAAATTAAGTCAGTCATTGGATCAAAATAAAAATGTTAGCACTTTAATAAACAGCTGTCCATAATACCCAGGTCCACCAACTGTCACATGTCAACACCGCTTAATGGCTTAATTGATAGATCTTATGCATCTTAGCCATAAGCAATTAAGTCCACCGTTAGATCTATTTGTGCTTTAATCTCCACCATACTGCCTGCGATAGGGCCCACATCACTCCAAAGACACACGTCACTCAAACTTAATCTCTTAAAGGATAGATCTTGATCATGTTGGGATTAAGCGGTTAAGTCTACCATCTGATGAAAATAAATCTGCCCACTGTTTAACTGAAACCCTTTCTAACCATCAGACCCACCAAAGACACGCGTCATGACCACTTAATGGCTTAAACAGTAGTTATCAAGCACTTCGAGAATAATCTATTAAGTGGGCCGTTAGATCAAAATATATTTGCTCGATAGATAATGAATTTAATAAAACATTTGCGGACTTTGAACTTACAGAATAATACAAGACCACGGCGTTAGGATACTGACAACTTAATGAACATGAACATTTTAAAAGGAACCCATGTGAGACATGAATTTAAGTAGAAAAAAGTAACATGAAATTAGAAACTTTTTCAACCCTTAGGGTTTTAGGACCAAATTTTATACTCTGAGACATGAAACAAGGGTTTTTCAAATATCCTTCACAAGACACTTTCACAAAAATAGACCAGGGACTTATTGCTTGAAATTTTTTTGAATAGACCTAACAATGGCTCTTTCTCAGGATGAATACCTCCTATAGGTGTTACAAGAATTCAGAATCTTGAGGGAGCAGACTAACCTACTGGAAAACAAAACTACCCACACTACAGGAAAGCAAACTAAACTAAGACAGAAAGAAACACACTTACAGAAACACACTATATACACAAACCTAATGTTCATGGATAATTAGACTTTGTGAGAAGTATAACTTCAAGAAATTTCCATGAACTGGCAGTTCTAAAATATTTCTAGTAAGATCTTTCAATAAATATGATTTTTTCCCATACCTTTCATGGACAATATAAGGTCCCAGCCAAGTTGGTTCAAATTTCTCATGCTTTCCCTTGTCTTCCAACCTGGCATTCCACATGAGAACATAATCTCCCACATCAAACTATCTTGAGACTTCCCTCTTGTCATACAATTTCTTCACCTGCAATTGAAGTTTTGCATTTTTCATAGAAGCTTCCCTCCTGGCTTCATCTAATTCTACCAGGTCATCAATTCTCAATTGCATGTCATTATCAATATCATCATCATAAGGCTGAAAAAAATTGTACATCTGCATCAAATTATCTTGGGGAAATCTTGCTTGGATCCCATAAACTAGATCAAAAGGTGCACATCCTATAGCCTTTTTTGATGTCACCCTGTCTTCCCATATAGCCAATGTTAACTTTGAATCCCAGGCCTTCTTGTTTGTATCTAGAACTCTTTTAATAATCTTGAGGAGGATCTTATTGGTGGATTCAGCTTGGCCATTCCCTTGTGGGTGGTAAGGTGTAGAGTAAGAGGTTTGAATACCATATTCAGCACAAAAATTGGCATATTCCTGATATTTAAAACACATGGCATTATCTAAGATTATCTTCTCTGGGCACCCAAATCTAGTAATTATGTTCTTCAATAAAAAAATCAATTACCACTCTACTTGTATCTCTCTTAGTGGGGATTGCTTCCACCCACTTAGTAAAGTTTTTTGTAGCTACAATGATCCATGAATTTCCTCCACTGGACTTTGTAGCTATCTCTCCTATAAAATCGATACCCCATTACTGAAAAGGGGCTTGAACTTTAACTGGTGTGAGGGGTACATTACCTAATAATTTCAGCTTACTAGAGAAACATTGGCAAGCATCACATATTTTAACCAGTTGATAAGCATCTTTAAAAATAGTTGGCCACCAGAACCCTACTCTCAAAATATTATATGCAGTAGTCTTGGTCATGTAATGGCCACCACACACTCCATTATGCATCTCTTGTAGGATCCTATTTGCTTGTTCTTTATCAACACACTTTAATAAAATTCCTTCAGGGCTCCTCCACCACAAATCATCCCTAATCAAGGCAAAATGGATTGCTTGCAATTTTAATTTTCTTTTCTTATTCTCATCCATGCACTGTGGATAATTCATCCTTTGCAAATAATAAATAATATTAGTGTACTAGTCACAATGGTCAAGGTTACAAATGAAAGGTCTCTATTCTTCTTTTCAGTTATTAATGTGATTAACATCCAAGTTTGCACTAGACATCAGTTTGGATAAACCCATCCCTCTAACCAATTTAGTTATTTGTTTTATATATTGAACTCTTGAATCCTATTTATCCATCTGCATCTCTTTACTGGCACCTCTTGTTTAGTAAAGATGTCCTTAACTGCTGCTGAAGGAACATAAGCCACTACAATAGAACCTATCAGATAACATCTAAAATATTTCATAGCTTTTACTAATGCATAGGCCTATTTCTTAGTTATATCATACTTGAGCTTTGCATCCTGTAATAATTTGCTAAAAAAGGCAATAGGCTGCTCAAACCCTTCTTCATTTTTCTGTAACAACACAGCAGCAATAGTGTGACAAGATGCAAATGAAAAAATATTCATGGGCTTTGAATAATCAGGAGTTCTTAACATAGGGGAATCCTTAATAGCTTTCTTAATATCTCAAAAAGACTTGGTGGCCTCCCCATCCCATTCCATTTTAGCATCCTTCTTTAAAATCTTTGAAATTGGTCTACTTTTTTCAGCAAAGTTAGTTACAAACCTTCTGAGAAAATTTACCTATCCAAAGAAGGACTAAATTTCCTTGACATTTCTTGGGATGGGCACTCTGTCAATAGAAGCTACCCTATCTAGGTCAATTCTAGCCCTTTTTTTGAAACAATGTGATCTGGTAACTTACCTTTTGTCACCCCAAAGATGCATTTCTTGAGATTGAGAGAAATCCCAAATTCTAAGGCTCTTTCAAAAAACATTTCCAAATGCTCACAATGTTGCTCTTCCTTCTTTGAATATTTTGTGAGATCATCCTGATAGACCTCAAGAAATTTTTGTAGGAAGTCTGAAAATGCAACATCTATGGCCCTTTGAAAAGTAGTCCTAGCATTCTGTTGGTAAACGGATTGTTCTTTTAAATTTAACTCTCAAATGCCCAAATCTGTGAGAAACAATTTGATACCAACAGTTGGAAAATTGTTATTGAAAAACTAATTTTCCTCTGTATTTAAAGGTACAGCTCCCTTATATGAATGATTTTCAGTGAATTTTTTTCTTTCCTAGTTTAACAGGGGTATGTTCTTGACCCGAGAATAGAAGAGGTAAACCAAACCTAGGCAGGAAATAGCTCAGGTGAGACAAATTCAACTCTAAATCTAGCCAACTCTGGGACTTCATCAATCAGATTAACCCCCAAAATTGGTAATGCATGAACTTCCACTAAAAATGCAGATGCAAGATTAAAGATTAATGATGGAATGACAATGAATCGATCTATATCATAAGAATGTTTCCCAAACTTAAGATAATAACGAATTTCCCCTTTAGCTAATTGTATCAAGTCATAATACAGAGATCTGGTTCAAATATAGATTGTAAATCTAACTTCAAAGAAACATCCAAATTCAACAGAAAGATAAATGCAATGCAAATGGAATAGATAAAACAAGGGTATTTAGACATACAAATTTGACTCAGCAAAATGCTACCTTTCACACCAAAATTTAGCCGACCTTTGTATTCATTTTGGAAAAAGTACATATAGAGTCCTAGATTGGGCCGTTACAAAAGGGGTAACCGAAACGGTTCAACTTTGCCAACTAGAATTGATAACCAAAGGCTTATCCGTTACAACATTGATCAAAATTTAGTACAAAGAGAGAATCTACTTAAGATTCGGTTTCACTCCCTTTGCCTAATTTAGCTCTATAGGCAGTGACAGCTATGATAACTTTGATGAGTTCCTCATGTCTATTAACATGGACATTGGTGTATCAGATGAGCCACTTGGAATGCTCCTTAGCTAGACTTTTAATTGTGTCCATCCAATCCTTCAATTCTTCCATGGCTTTATAAATACATCCACTCAACTGTTGAAGCTCTGGCACTTTGTCCAAGTGGGTGGAAGATGGCTCTAACAGCTTGTCTACATAATCGGAAAATGATTTTTGCATATTGGCCAATCCTATCATTTCTTTACCTTCCCCACTTGGCTGTGATTCTTTATGCAAAACTTGAAGAATCTTAAAGTCTTTGTTCTATTCTTCTTTGACCTTAATGTCTACTTGTTTCAACCCTATCTCGGCCTGGATAATCATTTCAATTTTGAACTCTATACTTTGAAGCCACTAGATTAGAGGTTCATCTCCCTTCTATAGAATCTTGGCTTTCAACGCCTCTTTGGTCTTCATCTTCACCGCTACATGGAGAATCACTATGCACTCCTAGCACTTCACTCTCTCAGATGCGAGAGTTTGCAAATTCTTCTCGATATTATTTCTTTCTGTCTCCAACCTCAAGAGAGAATTACCCAACTGCTCGACAACTGCCAACCCTTCAGATTTGATTCTCTCAACCCATCCCTTTCTAATCTGTTTAAAGTGCCTATCTTCTTGCAACTTGGCTAATATAGCCTGATTCTTCACCGTACTAGGATCACAGGTGGTTTGGGTGCGAGAGACACTTGCGATCGGATTGAGGAGCTGTCATATGAAATTTGTCAGCTCAACCACTTCTTCCTTCAGTTGAACCATGGCATTCTTGAGCTCCTTGAGTTCTTCTTCTATCACCACATTAGTAGACTTCCACCAATCCACTTTGGTGTCATGCCGAGCCAACCCCATATCAAATGACTGCAACTGAAAATCTGAAGCGGTCATATCTTTGAATCTACCTTCCTTGGTCAGCTTGGCCACCTCTATAGTGAAGTGTTGGGTTTCAGGGTCACGACTCAGAGTAGACATCATCTTTAATTTCTTTTGTTTACTCGTAGTAGCTTTGGGCTGAAAGGCTCATGACAGAGTATCTTTGCAAGAAATTACTTCTTCATCCCTCTTTCTCTTACATTCCAGAGTATTCTCTATCCATGACTCTACACTGGTAACTTTGTTGGCAGAAACCTACTCCTTAATGAACAACTTCCTTATGACTGGGGGCGTAGCCTTTGGTCTAGAGGCAAATGGATTTACCAAGGTAGGAGAAGAGGACACCAATTTGGCTATTGAAGTGACCTTCTTCTTTTTCCTAGCCTCTTCTTCTGATTCTATGGTTGAGGGATTATCTTTTCCCACTTCCACTATGATGGGGGACCCTCACCTTGGAGAATCCTAGGTTGAGGTGTCAACTAGTACATCTAAAGTGACTGCTTTTGTTGACCACTCTGGTTCTGCACCCTTGGTGGGTTCCTCTATTGTTCCGATATTTGGGAGTGAACCTCCTCCACAAGTCTTCTTTGGTTGAGCTTCATTTTCAAGAGGTTCATCGCCTCCTACAGGTGGTTGAGAAGAAATCTTGGACATAGTTGGGAGTACTACCGAAGAAGTTGTTGCGATGTTGGAGGAATCCTTTATCGGAGTCCTTTGAGTAGGAAGCTTCCTTTCCAACCTATTCCTTCTTCCTGCTATCCATTCAACCCACTGCTCTGTCCTCTTATAAATACCACTCACTAGGGTCTGCAAGTCACCGACGGCTTGGTCTAGCATGGGCTCAGACTTGATGGAGAGAGGCTTGATCTTCTCAAGATAGGTGTTATTATACATGTGCTAGTCGTCATCTAGTAGCCCTTCGACTGCAACATTGACCTTGAACTTTTTGATTTGTTCAATGGTTAATCTGGCATAGAACCTATCTCTTCTCTCCAGATCATCTCTACAATTGGCCTAGTAGTCTTCAATGTCATCTACATGGTGGATAGCTTGGCTCATTTGCAGGTAATCACAAGCATAATTAACTAGATCATATTGTGGCGTTATAACATCATAGGTTTCCAAAAAAAACCTCTTAGAGAATGCCTTTAGGACATTCTTCGCCTCAGACCGGGAAGCACAACTGTAGGCACCAATATTCATGGGGAAGTCATAGTCTTTCTTCTTGGCATTGGCACATATCAAATTCATTTGCAGCGCTTGTCTCATCACCTCCACCAGCATGATCATATCTGTAGGATATCTAGCCATCTTCAAAGGAAAGTCATCAAAACCTGCAAGACGAAGGTATGAGAAATCTCTAAATTGAGTAAAATAGCATCCAAATTGGCTGATGAAAGTCATGGCTTTGGGGGAGAATCTCCTTTCTAGACATCCTTGTAGCTCCCTACACAATCTCATTGTAAATTCTTCATTAACCCAAAGGTACTCTGCATAACTGTTGTGTAATTGCAAAGAGGGGAAAATTTTGTAACTCTTAACATCATCAGGAAATTCCTCTAATCTAGGAAGACCTGGCCAAATTTGGATTGTTGCCAGAATATACAACAGGATTGAAGACATATAAAATTCATTATGGCACTTAGCTCTATCTAGGGCCTCTGAAAGGTTCTCACTTACCATAAGGGCCCAATCAATGAAGTGGTGTTGGGAACAGATTACCTGAACCAGGAAGAAGTGGTGATCAACAAAGTTGAGTGCCTCACTCTCACCTCTGATCCTATGGAGTAACACCAGCATGTCTATGATCTCCAGCTACAAATTAGTGTTGTATAGTGTCTTTGACAGCTTCCCTTTGGCGTTCTTGGGTTCTTGAAACCATGCTTTCATTATCTCCTTCTTCCAAATTAAATTTTTGGCAACATATTCAGTCACCGCTCGACTGTATGTCATTTTTGAATACTCAGCTTGCTCTGGGATGCAAAGAGAGTTATGGAATGATTCTTTGTCAATGGATAGCAGCATCGTATCATTGGGCAAGAGGATTTTCCTGGTATCTGAGTTGTATCGAGTGATGCATTCCCGGATCAATTCTGGGGCTTGAACAACCATGGGAAAACCAGCAGCCTCAACTAATCTAATTTCCTTCAACTTCTCAATGATGGGATGCATCTGGTTCACTTTTAGTCTATTCTAGAAGTTTTTCATATCAAAGAACTTCAGAGATGTATCCAAAATCTTATGCCATTCAGAATTAATGTTGTTCATTTCGTCAAATCCCATGAATCTGGAAGCCATACTTTTAATGATTTAGTTTAGAAATGAAGAATATATTTTAAGAATAAGAATGCAGGCGAAAAGGACAACCAGTATCAAATATTTCAGATTCAAATAATTTTTTAAGCAAATAGTAGCTCTATTGGCAACCTCCAACCAACCTTATAACTTTTGAATTCTTAATGTTTAACTGCCGACTTCCCGCGCCACATGAATGAAAAGACCTCAACATTAATGAAACAGTCGGTTATGAAGTAAAATGGCTTTATTCAAATTAATTACCTTTCTCTTATAGGCCATTATGAAATGTCTTTTCACTTTTAGTAATTTCAATGGTAACTTTCCTGAGGTAGCGGAAAATTACTTTTCCACTTCTCCTTTGGACGGAGAAGTGCTTTTGGAGTGCTCTCGGTTCAAAAATCTGCCAAAGGGGGGATTTGGTCTATCACGGTACCAAAATGGCATGTGTTGATTTCATCTGCCTTCTTTATATCTCAGATTCTTTATGAGATAGATTCTTCCTTAAAATCACTTCATTTAAATGGCTTGGCGGAAAACGTACTCCGTGGGTCAAACCCCGCCTGTCAGAGTAGTGGAGAAGCCATTTTCCTTTTTTCTGCCTTTAGACTTATTTCCTTGATTTCTTTCTATTGAATCATTCCTCTTGACTTGTAGAGGTGTAGTTTAGACACAGCAATCCTTCTAATCCTAAGGGATCCATTTTATAACTATACTTCTTGTTGAGACATCACTTAGTAGTTCTCGATGGAAGATGCACTCTGCTGATACTTTTCCACCGGTGGAGAAGCCCGAACCCAATTTTCTGCCAAGCTGCAAAATGAAGAGTTATGGGTAAATGCTTCCATTACATGTAAAAATGATGTTAGAAATCTTCGAACCATGGCCTTTACCAGATTGGGAAATTAACCTACCCAATGAAAACATGATCTCAAATGCAGAATCCCTCCGGTTCACAAAAGAGAAAATTTGGGAAATCCAGTAAAGGTCGCCTATCCTAAGGGAAAAGCTAGACTTAGACCCAGGACTCACATGAAGATTTTAGGACCACTGCTATACCTTGAACATCCACTTTTGTCTAAAGGAATGCAGACCAAAAGTGGGGCAACACATTCATCAAACCAAAAGGCATCCTCACATACACATATGTTCCCCATGGCATGGTGAAAGCAGTCTTAAACTACTATGATTTTTTGACCATAATCTGGTTATACCCAGAGAATCCATCCATCATAGACATAAGTTCACATCTAGTGACTCTCTGTAGCATATTTTCCATGTTGGGGAGAGCATATTTGTCCTTTAAGGAAGATATGTTCAAATTTCTGAAATCCACACACAACCTAATATCCCCATTCTTCTTTCTAACAGGGACCAAATTAGAAACCCAGGAAGAATGCCTAATGGGTTTAATTATCCCAACATCTTTCATATTTTTCAATTCTCAGCCCAAGAGTGGGATTTATGAGTCTTTGATTTTGCCTAAAGGGCTTGGCATCTTCTTTCAATGGAATTTCATGTTGAAACAGTTCTTCATTATATACCTTTAGGTCATCATATGTCCAAGCAAAGACTTTTTTGTATTTCCTTAAAAGATCAGTCAGATCCTTCTTCACCTTGGGTGAAATTTTCTTACCAATAAATAATTTCTTAGGAACTTCATCTGTTCCCACATTAACTTCCTGTTGGAGATTTGATTCTGAACAGTTGATTGATTGTATGTTTGTCATTGATGACAACATATAATACACAGCAGCACTTCTGTATGTAATTATCCATATGATGACATGAAGACTTGCATGGATAGATACATGTTGTTGACATATTTATTATGCTATGTTCATACATGTAGACCTAGATATGATGTTTCAGTAAAGATATGTAATTTTGTTATTGACGGTTACAGTTTTGGAGGAATAACGGTTTAAGGCCGACGTATGTAACGTGTTTATTGAGTTGCACCTATCTTCAAGATATGCGTGTGTATATTCATGATGAGTTACAATTTTTTGATATTAATCTAAAGGCACCAAACATATTTTAAGAAGATTGCAAAGTTGTGGTTAAATTGGTGAAGCCGACTTAGTGAAGCGACGCGTCTATTCAGTTTATACTTGCGAGGTTGTAATTATGCTTGTGTGCTTAGTAGAGCTGACAAGGATGTTAAGAAGATTTTTCCTACAGGTCCCATGATCTCATACTTGGTGTATATACTTATAGAAGGTCATTTGTGATAAGAAGAGTTGTGAAAACTAGAGATAAGAAAAGCAGAGCAGAGTGTTAAAGAAGCAAAGCTATTTTGTCATATGTTGATAATATAGATATTGAAGTAGAAGCTTTCATAATATAGATAAGATTCTTGTAGTGCTTTACAAGAGGTTAAAGCATCAGCACACAAAAGGAACTGATCATACAAGCAGTGTCACAAATAGCAGTTCACCTTGTTGATACAGTGTGTATCAAATAACCAGAAGGTTGTAGCCTTCACCACTTGGACAGTGAGTCCACCACCCCTAACAAGGTTATTTTAAAAGACTCCTAATAAGGTCAGACCCTTAACCAGGTCACCATACTACTGCATTATAATGAACAACTCCTAACAGGGTTGGAAGATCTTTTAACAGGAATTACTAAAAACAGTATAGTTCTTTGTGGGTACTAATTCCCACCAGGGTTTTTACCATTTGGTTTCCCCGTAACCAAATTGATGTGTTGTGTAATGTGTTATCTAAATGTGCATTTACTTTGTATCAATCTGGATTAATAA
>MU223725.1:1825872-1836830 GCA_018584345.1 Thuja plicata | reverse complement strand
TTCCCCGCAAGAGAGAGCGGCTTGCAAATCCAATAATGCAATTTTTTCTCAATTTTAGCAAGCACAGCATTCCATAATTCCACAGAAGAGCCATGAAAGGCAAAAGGAATGCCTAGGAAGCGAAAAAATTCTCCATGTTGCACCCATTTCTAGCCAAAACTAGTAAGCCAAGGCAGGCCTGGAAGAAAAGACTGTCTGAAACAAAGAGTTTTACACCATTGAATGGCTGATCCAGAGGCTTGACAAAAGGTGTCCAGGCACTGCAAGGCATTGGAAATGTTCTCCTCGTCCTTAATAAGAGTGAGAAATGAGTCATTAGAAAAATGGCCATTAACCAACTGGGAAGGAGAGTCAGGAAGGGAAATGCCCCGAACCAGGCCAGCGGAAATAGAGTTGGCAAGAAAATACCCAAAGCCTTCTGCAGCAAGCACATATAAAGCAGGAGCCAGTGGACAACCTTGCCGGATGGATCTAAAAATCCCAAAGGTATCAGATTGGGCCCCATTGATGGTAATGCAAGTAGAAGCATCTCCAAATAGCATTTCCACAGATTGCAAGAAGTGAGGGCCAAACCCCAGAGCTTGAAGCATAGAAAGAATAAAGGGCCATTCAATGCAGTCATAGGCTTTAGAAAAGTCAATTTTGAGGAACAGAGTAGCTTGTTTAGATTGACGAGCCCATTCCATCCCTTCCCAAACAGCAATGATGTTATCAAGAATATACCTGGACTTGATAAAGCCAGTTTGCTCAGGACAAACAATAAGGGGAAGCAGATGTCTGATCTTGAGAGCTAAAGCTTTGGAAATGATCTTGTAGGAGACATTCAACAAAGTGATGGGCCTCCAATTACAAATATCCTCCGGATCACCAGTCTTAGGTATGAATTTTATATTCCCTTTGTTAATTATATTACCCAAAATTTTATTGTGAAAAGCTTCAAGGTAAACTTTGTGCAAGTCAGGACCCACAGCATCCCAGAGGTGTTTGTAGAATTCACAGGGGAAGCCATCGCATCCTAGAGATTTATCATTGGCCATAGAGAAGGTCACCTCCTTGAGGTCTGAGATGGTAAGCATTTGCTCACAGAAGGCACGCTGCTCGACCGCTAGGCGGTTTGGAGTAACAGCAATACAAGCCTTGAGAGCTTCATCCCGAGCAACTGAATTGCCCTGAGAAGAAAAGACTTGCTCATAGTGTTGGAAAAAGGCCTGAAGAATGGTCAAAAGCTCAGTAAGGGTCTCAGATCCTTGCTTGATCTTTTGAATACCAACATTAGTATGAAAAGCTTTGAGAGCCTGGAAAAACTCCTTGGAGGCTCTGTTGCCCACCTCCAACCAATGGAGGCGGGCTTTGATTTGAGCACCACAGGCAGCATAGGCATCAGCAACTTGTTTCTCATGGCGAAGCTGGGCTAGCTTAAGCTGGAGATCGGTATCGAAGGGGTTTAACATAAGCGCTTCAGCAGTGCTACGCAGAGCCTTAGTATTAGCTTCATAAGCACGCTTTCTGTAGCAGGCTAGCTGATGACCATAAATGCGAAGAAACCTCACAGTGCGGGTAATGGCATCATTCCACCACTGAATCCAACCAGTATCATTGTGGGGCCGAGGAGCTAAATTCCAAACTTGAAGAATGTGGGCTATAGTGAAAGTGTGCATCAGCAGAGACATGTTAAGAAAAAATTGTGTCTGAGTAGCTCTCCTGGCGCAGGACTGCCAAGTAATGGAAAAGTAAATGGGGAAGTGATCTGACAAAGTAACATCTGTCAGAGGAATGACAGGTAGGCCTTGGTCTTCAGAAAAGGCAAAAAAAGATTGAGTCGTTATCATAGCACGATCTAGTCTCTTAAATATGCTGTCAGAGCCATCTCTAAAATTGGACCAAGTATGCCAGACCCCACCTTGTTGGCGGTGGTTAGCATTGGGATCAAAAAGGCCCAATTTATTGCGCATGTGATACCAGGCTTCTCTCTCCCCAGCTGTCCAGCGAAAAGGAAAAGTTCCTTCCTTGTCAGAGGCCAGCTCAACCATGTTAAAGTCCCCACACATAACCCAAGTAGCTGGAGGCAAGTTGTCTGCCAGCCAGACCCATAATTGAGATCTTTCGATGGCATCATTGGGGGCGTAAACATTAATTACACCAAAAGAATGATTATGTAGAGATATAAAAATATAGGTTGCATGTTGCATCGGGTCAGACCCATGCGCAAGAACACAAGAATGAAGGCGAGGTGACAGAATAGTAATGACACCGCCTTTGCCAGCTTCATGCTGAGAAGAAAAGACAATGTCGTCTGGCCAAATAACACGACAGGCAGAGTTCAGCAAAAACCCAGAAATTTTAACTTCTTGTAAACAAAGCACGTCTAGATTCTGAATTCTGCGACGAGTATCACGAACATAGTACTTTCTGGAGAGGTCAGTTAGACCTCACACATTCCAAGACAAAAAAATCATAAAAACTCTTGCATGGCTTCCTCGTCCCCAAGAGAGGAGAAGCTATTCTGCAAGTAGGCTGGAACAGAACTGAAGCTGGGGAGAAATTCTCCAAACGAGGTGAACCGCCTTTTATCTGGGTCATCTGTGTGACCATCAGGGCTGCGAGACCTACGCATAGCCCTGGAAGTAGGCATAGAAGTCATTGGCAGTGCCAACACCACTTCTGGAGTGGATGGCTTTGCAGCTGAACTCTTCCCCTGTGAAACAGGGTTTGAAACAGAGGGCACCACTGGTGGCGCATCAACTGGCAGAGAATGACCAACGGGCGCATCCAGAGATGGCAACACAGCAGCAAAGGCTGGTGGCATCTTAGGTTCTGAGGCATTCTGGACTTTACGTGTAACTGTAGTCCATTCTTCTTTTTTTCCAGCATCGGTGGCTTTGACCGGTGCATCTTTAGGCGCAGGTTTCACCCGAGGGGTAGCCAGCGAGCAATCTTTGATCTTGTGTTCTGCCGATTGACACCGATAACAAGTGTTGGGCAAATTCAAATAAAGCACCTTTTGAGAGATGGTGAGGGCACCAATCTAAATTTCAATAGTGTCCTTGAGGTCCCTTCTCTCCAGTATTTAGATTTTTCAAAGAATTTAGAATCAATTTAAGGCTATCATCCTCCTTAGGTTTAGAACTTAGGGGTTTATCTAATTCTTTTTTATTATACCTAGTGGGTTTCCAATCTTCTCTCTTGCCTACTTTCCTAAAAACTCTTCTATTTGTCTCAATGTTGACTGCTACCTTATATGATTCCCTAATATTCCTAGGGTTCTTACCTCTTAACAAATAACCCATTTTTTCATCAAATGCATTAAGATAGGTAGTGATATATACCTTGTCATCTAATATCATTACTTGTAGCAACTTGTGCATTGCCCTTTGGAATCTGATATTGAATTCCACCACTTCTTCATTAGGGTTCTTCTTTATGTTGTTGAACTCATTCATCATGAACCCTTCATTAGTTTTGTCCCCATATTAGTCCCTAAAACATTCCTTCATCTCATCCATGACCCCAATGCACTCATGGGGCAATCCTCTAAACCAGTCCCTTGCATCCTCAGTTAGTGATTGCACAAATAATTTCATCATAACATCATCATGTGCAATTTCATAGTCATCAACCATATCCATAAAATGCTTTAGATGTTCCTCACATGTTATTACATTATTCCTAGCAAATTTAGGAAGCTTATCCCTAATCTTCTTAGGAATCTCGTTGGGATAACCAGGGATGCCAAGGAAAATAAATTATCTATACCTTTCAGTATAGACAGGATTTTTTTGAGATAAAGTGTTACCTTGAGCATTTGAAGTGGTAGCACTTATGGAATCAATAGGTGGTCGTATACTCTTTTCCAAGTTTAGAGACATTTTAGGACCAGGACCAGTAGGATGAGGACCAGAGGTTTTCCTAAGGAATTCAATTTTCCTTTTCATTTCAAGAGAAGAGGCTTCCAACTCAGTCTTTTCTAATTCCTTGGCTATTATTTCCCTTTCTCTTTTAGCACTCTCCAATTTAGTATCCATCTTAACCAGGGGATCCACAATAATCCCTTTGTTCACTAGCTCCTTTATTTCAATGGCTTCTATCTTTTGTTTACCTTTGTCCATGGACTTTGGTATGTCATATAGTTGTTGAACAATAGGTTCATATTCCAGTTTCTCAGGTATAACAGTAGCATTCATTGCTTCCAAATCTCTAAGTTTCCGTTTCAACTGGTCAGATTGAATCTGAGCATGTCTAATTATTTATTCCTTTTCTTTTTCCCTTTTTTGTCTCAAGGCAATTTTCTCTTGGATCTTTCTTTCCAACTCACTCACCTCTTCAAAAATCTCTTCAAAATCCACAAGAGTTACATCAAATTATGAGTTTTCTTCCATGATGGTTCTCTCCCTTCTATGGTGATGGGCATGTGATCTTTCAGGCAAGGGAGAGCTCAGATCACTTGGAGCATTCCTATTCTCTTCACCTCTACTCTTAGATCTAGACCTTGTCTCATGTCCTTGAGACTTACCACAAACCATCTTTCTGCTATATCTAGGGACATCATCAACCCTTTCACTCTAAGAGTAATACTCCCCATAGATTCCTAATCCTGGTTGTGCTTCTTGTTCGACTTCTACATTTTCTTCCTCATGATTAGGAGGAATGGGAGTATCCATTCTTATGTTCATTCTCTACCTCCAGGCTTTGGGAGTAACTCCAGCAGTATTTTTGTTCACTGATTTCCCACCTCTAGAAGCGGATGGAATCTCACCTTCCAATTCATTCTCAGGATGACTGTTCATCTTGGATCTAGTATTTTTGTAAATCATAGTTAGACAATAGTGTATCAAATAATAATAACTCATCACTAATGCAGAGATTTATTCGAGTCACCACCCAACAAAAGAAAAAGCCAGGATAATACACAATAACTTTGAGTAACAAATTTTTGTTATGGAAATTTTTCACGGGTCACAAATATCAATACATTCTAAGCACTTATCCTGATATATTTTTGAGAGTAATACAAGCAACTGAGACATGCAAAGACACAACTCTATAGTATAATGGTCAACCAGCTAGTAATGACAAGTAAGTAGGCCAGGAGTCTAGCTCAACTTCAGATACCTTACTCACTTATTGCAAATAAAACACGCAGTCCCCAGCAAAGTCACCATTTTGTTGGTTTCTCATTATGTTGCAATATAAACAACAATAACCTCTTCCCTTTATGATTGTTTTATAGAGGAGCCACCTCCAAATGTTTCTTCATACAAGAAAAGGACCAACTAACAAGCACTCTCTTAATACTTCTACTCTTTAGGTCCTGCTACACCAAGGGGGGATACCCTGTTATACACATTGATATATCCAATTTGGTACTGTCAAGAAATAATCTCACAATGACTCAACATGACTGGGAGATACTAGATAATTGGCTAATTATCTATTGAATATCAACCTTGAAATGGAGCATGAGATAGAAATTATAACAACCTTATACAAATGAAGACTTAATGGATTTTAAATGTTTGCTAATAGGATAACACAATCAATGTGCAACTAGATATGCAATAAAACAAAATTTATCAGCTTCATTTCAACACTTTATCCATTAGTCTATATTCTGACTCAGATACAGTATATTGAAATTAATGTTCACCAAATATTTCAAATTATAATACAACCATCCCAAAACCCCTACTGCTAATAGAATCCTTGCAATGTGTCAGATGAATCTGTGCATAAATCAGAGCTTAATTTAATATGATCCTAGATCAAAACTCTCAAATAAGTACACAAACATAGAAAAGACTATGCTAATGAATTACAAAATTCATAACTCATATGACACATAACACAGGAGAGATTGAAATCTAGATCTTTGTATTAAATTCAAAAAATCTTATTTCATTATACAAAAGGTACTCAAAGATAACCTACAAAAGATCTCTCAACTTTATTTCTGACTTCTTACACTATCTAGTACAAATTATGTTATATTTCCCCTCTTGACTGAAAAATTTACAAATGGCTTACGATACAAATTTCCCAGCCCCTTTGCAATGATCTTGGGAATCCTTTTATAGATTAGGATTGCAACAAGCTTTGGATCAATTTGAAAAAGGACAAAATTGATGACTCACTAAAAAGATAAAACAGCTAATGGAGTGGTAACCACTCTTGTTACAATAGATATTTGACAAAAAATTTCATTTGACCGCTTTATACTTTTGATTGCTTCAAATTTGTTCGATGTGAGCCATCTAGAATCTTTTATCTTTTATGTTAGTGATGTAGGATCTTCACTTTCAACAGTATCAACCAATCTGTTGGGCTTCATCATCCACCTACATGTCGTCACCTTCACCTGGATCAACTATTGTATACTTGTCTTTCCAAGAAGTGTACATCTCATCACTTGGCCAGTTGAAGCAAAGGACCTCATCCTTTCTATTGTTAATCTCCTTCCAGATGGTATATGCCTTCTCAATCTCATCTGACCAAAATGCAAAAAATGCTCTGGCCTTGCCAACTATCTCAACTATTTGAACAAACAGCAGTGTACTTTCTAGGGTAATTATACTGTTTGTTCTTACTGCTAGTGCCTCATTCATTTGTCAATGCCATAATGCTTCATCCTTAATATTTCCATTTTTCTTAAAAAAAATTGGCAACATTTCATATCTGTCCTTTGAATATTCCTTTTTCAGGGCCATTACTTTCCTTGTGACAATGCTCCTTCTTATGTCCATGTTCATGAACCATTTCACACATTTATGGGTTCCAGTCAAAACAATATCAACATTGTTTTCCTTCTTGCAGGTAGTGTGGAAGAACTTTAATTCTCCTCCCTTCCCTTTCCATTTATCTACCAATTGGTCAAAAATGTCCTTATCTGCATTGTACTCATTCATTATGCTAACAATTTTCTTTCCTTGTGCATAGATGGCAGTAGGCACCAATTCATGTGTACAATGCATAAGATTGTTGTGTATCTTATTTGAATACTTTTTCTTCACCCCTGCCTATGCTTCTCTGAAGGCTACAAAATTTTCCATCCATTCTTTCTTTTGCCTTTCTTGCTCTGCCCTTTCAACTATTAGTCTGGCCTTTTCCTGCTCAACCTCCTCTAGTATGGTAAATTTTGATGGTGCAGGGGAAGGAGGATAAGTAATAATAGGACTTGATGAGGAAGGCTGACGGGGATCCTATGAAATCCTCCTTTGAGGCACAACTTGAGTTGTTTTCTTTCCCTCTAAAAATGCAATCCTATCATCCTTTTGGATAGATTTAATCCTCTCATCATTATAATCCTTCAAGACAACTTCATATTTCTGTGTCAGGCTTTGAAAAGCATCTTCTTTCTTCTAAGCTACCTTCAAGCTTAATTTAGCAGTTTCCAAAGTAAGGTTAGCTGCTTCTATCCCTGAAGTATCAGAAACTATTTTAATTATGAGGCTACCTACACTCTCAGCCTAGTCATGTTCATTAGTTCTCCTTTTATCTTTCCTCTTCAAGGACCATATTTCCAATATTACATGATCATCACTGAACTAGGCACTAATTGATATCCCGCTAGTGTGCAATGGTTTGGCTTCCTTCCTCATAGCATCAAACACAATGGCATCAGCCAAATCCCACTGGGGTAAGATAAGGACTCCCTTTTTCTTCACTAACTCCCTACCCTCTTCAAGGTTTATCTTATCAAACTTGGTCATCAATTCTTGTTTGACTTCCTTTTCAATTTCTTCTTTGCTCTGGTTCGGATGAAATTCTTGCAACTTGTGACACTTATCCTTAAATTCATCAATATGGGCTCTCCATAGGAATTGAATGAAGGCTCTAGCCTCAATAAAATTATCATCAGATAGAAATTCTTCACTGGCCTATTTGTTTACAGGGTCCATCTCCTTTCCTGTAAACTCTTCTACTGTAAGATCTAGAGTTGCATGTTTGGGTGCCTCTGGCACTCCCTCTTGTAGCTCCTGGGTTGTGAAATAAACCTGCCCTGTATTTCCCATTTGGACCAATTTATTTGCAATATCTTGGTCATCCATCTGCAAAGGGGGCTGAGAAGGGGAGTATACATCACTCAATTGTTCTTTTCCTTCTATTTTCTACCTCTTTTGAGATGGCATTATTTGAGCACTAGTATATGTTGGCCTCTTCCCCTTTTGGTTAGAAGTCTTGTCAATCTTGGGCATGATTGTACTCTACCCTCTCCATTTATAGACCACATAATTTTCAGGTGGGATTACCCTTCCCTGTGTAATTTTTCTCAGAATAGCCTTAGCTTTTTCTGGCTCAGTCTCCATTACTTTATTCTTCTTCTGGTTAAGAGTCTGCATTATATCTTCAAACATTGTCATCAGAGACTCAATATTCTTATCTCAAGGAAAAAATAATTTCAAGGGATCATAGGATCTATCAAAATTGTGAATAAAATCCAAAGATTTCTTATACACCAACCATTTTTCTTTCTTGACTTCTTGGTCATTCAGATCAAACACATTCCTTATGATGTCCTCTGGGAAATTGAATTGGTGATCTAGTGCCAAGCACTTTGTTCTTTTCCTAAACATGTCCATGATGAAACCTTCATTATTTTCACACCTTGACACAGATCTTGCTAGATGGTATGGCTCAAAATACTTGTCAAATTGTGTCCATCCCCACTTTGTAATGGTCAAGTGATAGGCTCTGGTGAGGGTAGGGAATATACTTCGCTTCATCTTGCCTGTCAAGGATTCTTCTTGTAATCCACCCATTTGCCTCAAAATTTATTCTATACCAATCTTCAGTGGCACTCTGTAAGGTAGAACATTTGAGGTTCCCCTAAAACCATAAACTCTGATAACTGTGGAGACAAGGTATAAAATGAGATCTCCCCAATTGTGAACAATTTTTAATTTTTGGGCATACTCCAAAGGCCTTAATAATCTCATCATGTATGTATGGATTCTAGGGTTTTTCTTACATAATAGTGATTTAATCCTGGCAACAAAAGATCTATCAAAATTTATATAGCTAGCTTCTTTTCTTTCCCAAGACAAATCAGTACTCCACAGTTGAACAGGCAAATCCTCATCATCCTGAAACTTAGTGAGGTCCATTTCTTCTTCAAAGACATCAGTACTATTGAACAAAATCATATGCATCATTAGAGAGTACCACCCCATTGGCTTGAGTATATTTTTATCCTTGATGCCTATTAGACCCTCATGCATTAACTCAGCAATGTAGGAAGCATAATCAAAAACTATTGATAGGTGGGGATGCAAATGATGACATGTAACTGATTGAATGTTTGATAATGTTAAGTTGAAGATGCAAAACATTAAATCAGTTAATGGTTTGTATTGTTATTGATTTCAAATTGATATCATCTGTACGGTCATGCACATAATGCCAAAGACTTCAGAGAATTAATGGAACAATGATTATGTTTTCAGCAATGCATGAAAGTCAAGTATTCAATGAGTGACAGAGTACACCGACGAAGTGCACACCATTGGTAAAGACAAAGATAAAGTCACAGTGATGCCCGACGAGTAGAAGACAGTGTTGCTCGATGAAGTAGAAAAAAAGGATGCCCGACGAGATGAAAAGAAAGTTTCTTGATGAGCAAGATCCAATGATGCCTGATGGATGGAGATCCCAAAGCTAGCTGACGTTGCACTGATGGAACTGGCAGTTGTCACCGGCGATGAACTGCAGAATTGACTGACAGAACAAAGAGATCAAAAAATGACAAAATATCTAGCTAGCAAAGCTTAAGGATAGAATTAACTGATTGTTTTATTTGTTTTATTCAACCACAGTTAAAGCAATTGATTTATACAGTTGGCAAGAAGATAACTACGAGATAAATTAGGAGTTAAAGCTGTAAATCAAATTGGCTGGATTGTTTTTCACGCTAAGAATCAAGAATTAAGGAATATCATATCTATATAAGGGACAAGCATAATTCATTTCTGCAAGCAATCAGATACACGGGGAGTGAATTGAAAGAAGATACTAAAGAGAAACTGGTGAAGGATAAGCTTCATACAGTCCTGATCAATCAAGCTAAGGGAGAGCTAAAGAATTCTGCAGACACCGATGAATAGTGAAAGACAACATCACAAAGCAGAAAGTGTGGAGTACAAAGGAATTGAATAGATACATTGATCAAAGAGGTATTGTACATAAATAGATCTGAATATCTGCAATTCAAAGTTGCATTAGAAATAGGTCATTGTGTATCAGTTTATCCATTGAAGCATTAAGTCTCTTAATAGAGCAGGACTTAACCGTCTTCTATAATTGAGGTATATCCTAACAGATTACCAAAAAGGTTGATTCATGATAGTAGCAACGGTCTTACCTAAAGCCTATTGACAGTGTAAGAAGGAGGTTGATTCAAGGATGGTAGTAAGATTAGCATAAAGCCTATTGACAGTCTAAAGGCTGATTCAAGGATGGTAGCGTAGATGCTAGATACTAAGTGACAACCTATGTATAAAAATCCTCTAACAAGGTCACACTTAACCGTATGTTTTTAACCTTTAACAAGGTTGGCTCCTAATAGGGCTCACTTCTGAAGAGTGAAAATTTGGGGTACCGGTCCCAGTGGTTTTTTCCCTTAACAGGGTTTCCATGTTAAAATCTATGTGTTATGTGTGTATGGTTTATTACTTTATTGTTTTACATTTCACATCCATTTTTGGATTGATTGGTATACTCTGCATATTTACTGAGTATCGGTAAATAAGTTTTACTGCTTATCGGTAATCAAGGAGAAGAAGGATAGACAAGGTAAACTGACAGACAATTAATTATTTCATGTATTTTAAGGCATACATCTTGTAGGGACTTAATAATCTGAGGTGTATTAATTGGTGGATTAAAGTTTAAAGGATAATTTTTTGAGCCCACTGATTCACCCCCCCCCCCTCCCCCCCCTCTCAGTTATTACTAACAATTGGTATAAG
>MU223725.1:1799495-1812240 GCA_018584345.1 Thuja plicata | reverse complement strand
TAAGTTAATTGAGATGCTAACAAAGGAAGAGCTAATTGAGAATGAATATTAGTAATGAATTGTTGAAACTCTTTAGGAAGGCATTTTTTAAGAATAATAGTAATTAACCTAATGTCAGATAAAGTAATATTAATACCACTAAGTTGAGTTTTAATAGCATCAAACTTGAGTAAAAATTCATCCATATTTTGAAAATCAGTATACCTTAGGTCCTCCAAGTTATCTTGGAGTTGAATCTTACGGGATTCAGAGGAGTTGTCATACGTCTGTTGCAAGATCGCCCATGCTTCATGAGCTTTGGTGCAATGTCCAATTAGGACATAAAGATCAAGAATGATGGAGAGAACAATCAAACCAAGGGCTTCTTCAATTTTTGTCTTCCAAGCATCTTTTTCAGCTTGAGTAGCAGAGGTAGCTGGTTTAATGGACACATCTGTAGCAACTTCAAGTAGATGTTTAAAATGAAATAGAAATGAAACATGAGTTTTCCATTGATGGTAATTAGAACTATTTAGCTTGATTTTAGGAATTAATGTTGACATGATTAATTATCAAAATTAACTAAAATAAAGCTAAATACAAGTGGCAGGATATAATGACGAATCTAAAAAACTAATTTAACTCGATTAGTGAATGCCAATATGGAAGAATTTTAAATATTAAAAAAAAATTAATTTTTTGTTTAAATTATGAAACAAATTTGAATTGCAGTTAAATAATGAACTAGCAATGGAATGAAGTTTATAATGATCAAAAGGAAATAGGTTTAAAATGATATTAAAAGATATGAAGTAGAAAATGATGTATTACACGATAAACTTTTTGTTAAAAAAAATTGCATAAATTATGTTATAAAGTTTAATCTTTATGATTGAAAAATAAGTTTGAATAAATTAGCTAAACATAAAAGAATATCAAATGATTAAGAACCCTGTAGAAAAAGATAATGATTAACTTGCAAAAAAAAATGTTAAAATAATAAATTAGCTGCAATGATTTTTTTTTTAAACGATAGAATAATGATTAGCCTGCAACTTTATAAAAAATATGATTATCCTGCATAAAAAAATGTTTAACCTGCAGATACCAAAAATATGTGAGAATAAATTTGCAATGCTATAATGAAACTTGGACATCAACCAACAGAAAGTAATAATGAATGAGAAAAAAATGTTATAAAAACAATGATTATCCTGTAGAAAAAACCGTTATAAAAATGAGAAACTGCAATGATCCCAGAAAGAATGATAGAATAAATCTACAAAATGATCAATAATTTAAAACGTTTGTATAATAATGGCAGAAATAAAATAATAATAATTAACCTGCAGTGATAATCGTTATAAAATAATGTTAAACTGTAAATAGGAGAACATTAAAAAAAATAAGAAGGAACGTTAAAAATTTTTTAACAAGAACTGGAAAACTGTTGTCCATGTTCACCTGCGCAGGGAACGAGTTGGTGGGAGGGCAGGAAATGACTCCACCTATTGCTCCAATCCAAATGCATGCAGCTAGAAGAAAAAGACAAGGCGCTAGGAGGAGGGGAGTAAGGACAGCACAAGAAGGGGAGAAGAGTTTAGATGGGCACGCTGGGAGAAGGCTACGCAGTGCAGTGAATGGGCAATGAAAACAAAGCTGCGTAATGGAATGGTATCTGAAAAAGTTGTAGAATGAAAATGCTATGCTAGCAAAAGGCAATACTATTAAAAAATGATAGAAATGGTATGTATGTATGGCTGCTATCAAGTAATTTACATTACTACATTGCATAATCAAATGCAATGAAGATGTAGAATGACACGCTGAACAAAGAAAAGGATGCAGCTGGAGTAATGTTGGTTAGAAATAAAGCTATGCAATGGAGTGCAAGAGGAGCATGCAGCATGGGAAGCTGCAAAAGAACTTTCCTTGTCTTTCTGTCAAATATGGTCTAATAATGGAAAATTATTCATGGGAAAGCTAAATGGGAGGGTTCTGCACAAAACCCAGATCACGGTTTTTTAAGATTCATTCTTATCTATGCATAATATCAAACGCAAATAGATGGGGAGAGCAGAATGGAAATGGATAGAGCTCTCCACAAATAGTATTAAAATCTACAAAACAACAAGTGCAAACCTATAGATGTTAATAAAAAACATGCATAGATATATGAACAGAGAAGTGATAACCTATAGTGAAATAGTTAGAGAGATAGATTTCTGAGATTAATATTAATTGAATGATGCAAAAAAACCTGCAAAGGGCTAATGAAAAACCTGTAAGAACGTTAGAGACAAATATTTGATATCAATTTTAATATGAAATACAACATGCAAGACTGAAAATCCCTTGTGGTTGCTCGACAGAGGGTGAAAAAACATAAAAAAGAAGCTGGGTTTGGCGGTAAACCGTCCAAACCTAAAAAAAAATTAAAAGCCAAATCAAGAGAGTTAGAAATAATGATAGATTTGCAAAGACAAAAACCTTCAACAAATGTTAGATCGTGAAAACCTGAAAACACTCAAACAAGGATTAGTAGCTCTGATACCATGTTAGAAAAATAGATTAATAAATTGATTTAAAGATAAAGTAAAAAATATTCAAATCTGAAATCTTCCCTTGCGGTTGCCCGACAGAGGGAAAAAACCAAAAAAATGAAATTGGGATTAGAACTTTAAAAGCTTGAAATAGAAATGAATAGACTTAGATTTGCAAAAAGAATGAAAAAATCCCTACAAACATGAGTTAAGTCAACAAAAAATGATTTCTTCTCCTCAACAGAGATATCTTTCAACTATTCCTGCATGCACACTCAAAACAAGGATTAAACCAGCTCTGATATCATGTAAGAAGCTTAAAGAAAATAAAGAAAATGAGAAGGAAAGAATCCAAGAGAGTATGCAAAGGAAATGATTTTACCAAGAGAGAGAGAGAGAGAGAGAGAGAGAGAGAGAGAGAGAGAGAGATTTCTTTAATTGATCAACCAATAGTTCACCAAAATGCTCCAAGAACCATGACAAGAACACAAGGATTTGAAAGGGGAAAAGCAAGAAAAAACCCCTTGTGAATAATATGAATATGGCACAAAGCCTAAAGAACGAGAGCAATAAGCTCAATACAATATTGAGAGCAAGTTGAGAATGAGAGAGAAGAGAAGATTGAAGAGAACCCTAGAATCATAGAACCATTTGAGAACCAACTAATCAACCTAGAATACAAGAACACAAGAAGTGTGTGAGAACCATCTCTTAAGTAGAGATGAGTGGAGGAGTTTTCATGTAACTCCTATCTCCTATGCATGCCACATCCACATTGTGTGTGTGCTAAATGTGTGATTCCTCTTAAGGAGGAATATCTAATTTCCTTATTAAAGGAATTACAAATAATATGACAAGACCTTGGTATATCATTTAATTACATAGATACCAAGGAAAGATTAATTCTAATAGGTACTATGCCACTTCTCAATCAGTGTCGACATTAGTACATTATGCACTCTGAAGTGCGGCCAGAGATGAACATGCTCTAGGCCACACAAGGTGACCACTCCCCACTCCTTAGTTGTCAGCTCTTGTGCTAACGCCATCATTGCAGGATAACTCTCCCTATCCCTATAAGAAATTGTCTCCTGTATCCACCAAATACCCATGTCAGATATCATATAACTTTCTTTCTTGATCTAGGGCATCAAAAAAATGCCCTTGAATCCCTTTCCCTCATTTTTTTATTTATTTCAGGGTCAATCAACGGAGACACCTGTTTACCCATGCAGATGGTGATTCTTCGCAGTCGTTGATCTATGGAGATGACGGTTTAGGTTGCCACCTCTTTTCTGTGCAGATGATGAACCTACTTCACCATCTTCACCCCCACCTTTTGTCTCCCCTTGCCCTCGTAGACGGTGATCGTGCGATCTCCATCGGCGTAGACGACGATCGTCGATTAGTCATCTACGAAGACGGTGATTTGTCGATCACCGTCTATGTAGATTATGATTTTTGATCAGTCATCTATGAAGATGGTGATTTTTCGATCACCATCTGTGTAGACGACGGTCAGACGACCATCGTCTCTGTTGCGGGCCAGTTTGGAGTGCTTTTTGGGTGCCACAAATGCAAAATTAAACATTCAATGCATAAAGGACAGAGAGGTCTTCGACTACTCACCGGTGGTCCAGTTTCCATGGGTTGCTGATGTATCTTAACTCACTCTCCAAGCTACACACACTCTCGAATAGCCACCATCTCTTCTCTTTTCTTCCATCTTTTTACTCTCTGTGAATGAAAATGACTTCTCTTTGGGCCCTGGTGAACTATTTATAGTCTCATGGGACCTATTTCTTTCGTCCTTCTCCCCGTTTCCCGTCTTGGTCCCCATTTTTTCCTCCATTTTTTTTGGACATGCCATGCAATTGGTTTTTCCCCCTATTCCTACCTTTTTTGAGAAAATTTTATTAATTTTTATTTTATTTTATCCTATTATTTTCTCGAGGGGGCACACTTCTCTACCCTCGTCGCCTTAGGTTTTCCTGGCCTTTCTGGGGCATCTTATTTTCTTTTCTTTGACGTGACACCACTTTTGATGCCTCATCAAAGAGGGGCAAAATATAGATGTCCAAAATCGTCCTTATATTTATTTAATTAATATTCTCATAACATTATAGTTAATTTTAATTAATTATATTTGTTATATTCTTCTATCTATTTAATTAATTTATTTAATTAAATATAATTCATTTTCATAGTATTTAAATCTTAATTTAAATATTATTCCCCTTTAATGTATTAAATCGCATTTATATACATTTTCCTCATTAATCCCTTTTTTAATAAATTTATAATTTATTTTATTCCTCCACATGACTTAATTCTACTAAACCACAATTAATCTAAATCTAATTTGGATTAAACTAATTTGAACCTAGATCCTACCCTACCTCATATCACTCTCACCAAATAGACCTACTCACTAATTAACTAAGGTTAATTAGTCTAATTTCAGGATTCCTACACATATTAGTCTTAATTATTTGCTCACACATGTGTGAGCAAATTTCTAAATTTGACTTTTCAAATTTATTCTAATTTGGAATCAACAAGGTTTCTTACAACCTTGATGACACTTTCTTACACTTTCTAAAAATATTTCATTGGACTAAAACTCATACACCTCTTACAAGATCCTTCACATGTGTACTTTAAGTACACCTTGACCCATCGCATCACAAGTTGCTCACACGTGTGAGCAAACTTGGCCTCTTTCATAGCTTATGTGTCCCTCATGTGGCACCTATGTGGATGCCACATGGGATCCACCTCATTCAAAGTCCTCTCCTTCCTTCCAAAAATCTATAAATAGAGGCTCTTGCCAAGAGCAAATCATCTCTATTTTATGCATTTTTATCATGCTAGTTTAGTTTTTGAATTCTTAGCTCATATTCATGTTTCCATGCTTTTTAGTTCATTTGAAAATCTAGATATCACATCTTAGGATTAATGGTGAATGAATCTTAGTTTCTTTTGATCTTGCATATCATTCTAGTTTAGTTTTTTGCATCTTCATCTTCATCATTTGGTGAAGGCTTGAGACAAGTTCCTCATACTTGTTATTGAGTTCTTAATCACATCCATTAGTTTGCATTGTATATTTCAATCCATAGCAAGTAAGCAAATCAAGTGGGATTTAGATATTATGTTGGGAGAGCACACCCACATACATCTTTAAGATAAAATCAACAAGGCATTGGGTGCCCTTGTTTGGCTCAACGGAGGTTGTGATGAAATTTATTGTCTTTAGATTTCATTTAAAACATGCTAACACTTTAAATCTTGTTTCTAATGACTAACTTTAATGTTTTCATGTTTTAGTGTTGTTCTTGGTAGGTACACTTTCTATCACATACAATAATATCTTATACTGAATTGTCATGTAAAGACCAATAATAAGTGCTTCATATTTTGATATGTTGTTGGTACAATAAAAATATAACTTATGTGCTTTAGGAATGCAATCTTCTTGAGGTGTGACAAAAAAAGGATACCAACACTGGAACCACAATGTGTTAAGGAATTGTCAAAGTATAAAGTCCATGGTTTTGTAGGTTCTATAGTGAAGGCTACTTCATTAGGAAAATATATTACAGGAGGATGATTATCAGTTAATGGTACATTTGTAAGTTGATTATATATTTATTATTTTTTGATTGCATATTATTCCCCATATTCTATATCGAACTCACTGAGTATCATAATCCACTTAGCTAGTCATCTCATAAGAGTTTCCTTGTACAATAAGTACTTGAGAGTTCCATTTTTGCAATGAGATTTTTTTAATGAGTAAGCATATCATTATATATGAAAGGAGCACAATAAAAGTGTAAAAAGGTGGCATTTGTCTGTTAGAATCACTGAGAGGGGGGGTGAATCAGTGGCCTCAAAAATATTCTAATAAATTAACCCAAAAACTTATTACCACAATTATAAGCCTCTAGTTATCTTCAGTCCTACAAGATGAATGTCTTGAAATAATCTTAACAAATAACTACTGCTCGGAGTTCATTGTTAAACCTTATTCTTACTATTTACTGATTAGCAATCTTTCATTTACCAAAATACAGTAAATTACTTAGTGTATGCCGATCAATCCATATTAGTTATGTGTAATGCAAAACACTAAAGTAATGACTCATAAACACATTGACACGTGGATTTTTAACGTGGAAACCTAGTTAAGGGAAAATCACTTGGGACCGGTAACCCAAAATTTTCACTCTAAAGTGAGCTTAGTGAAGAGCCAACCCTGTTAAAGATTACAAACACACTATTAGGTGTGACCTTGTTAGAGGATTTAAATAGAATAGTTTATCACTTGATATCTGGCATATCTATGCTATCTTTATGACCAAACCCTGTGTAGTTTGTCACTTGATATCTGGCATCTTTATGTTATCTTCATGACCAAAAATTTTGATACTCGTTAGGATGTATCTCAATATATAAAGGATTGTTAATTCCTACTCGGTTAAGAGACTTTCTGATCAAATGGTTAAATTAAAATAGTAAATGATATGTTCATACATACAACTTAGACTTGTAGATTTTTAGATCTATTGTAAGCCCATAATAACTTTCTGATCAATGCATCTTTTCAATACCTTTTCTCCACTTCTTTCTGTTCGGTGATGATGTGCTTCTCTGTTGCTTGGTCTCTGCAAAATTAGCTCTATTCTTCAGCTTGATTAATCAGGTCTGATTGAAGTCTTTCTTCATCAGTTTCTCTTCAACATCCTCTTCTCTATTAACCCCTAATTCATAATGAATTATCTTTTCTTTATAGACATAAATTAATTGTTTCTAAGTCCTTGACTTTCTTGTTCTTGGCGTGATCCACAATTCTAGCCAATCTTTCTTTAAAACTATCCTTTAGTTTTATCCCATAGATTTTTCTTAGACAACTAGAATAAAACATCTTTAAATATATCTCTTATCTCTGGCTTTAAGTTGTCAATGAAAACAATACTAACAACCAGTTAACTCCTTCTTTATCTCTTTCCAGCTAAGTCTTTTGTCATTTCTGAACTTTAGTTTTTTTCGGTGTTTAAATCTTTGTTAGCTCGGTCAACACTTCAGTTCTCCTCGGGGTTGTTTGTCCGTTGGGGTTTTCTATCCATCAGATAACACTGTGACTTTCTGCTTGGGTTTCATTGATTCTACTCGTCGATAATGTTTGCTTAGGTTTCTTGCTTGAGTATCACTGTGACTTTCCTCTTGGGTTTCTTTGCCCATCAGGGTGCACTAACCGTCGGTGTTTGTTGTCACTTTGGTGAATACTAAACTTTTATGCATTACTGATAGCATAACCTTAATCTTTTTGGTTCTCTAAAGTCTTTGACACAATGTATATAACCAATCATATTATATCAAGTTGACATCAATGACAATAGAATACATTAACTAATTTAATGTCTTGCATTAACTTTTTGTAGCTTGATGATCATCAACTTAACATCTTCAAACATTCAATCAATTATAGTTCATCAATCTCTCCCTTTGGCATTGATGGAAACACACTACATTATCACACTATATTATTACTAATACAATCTAAGATATATCATTTGTGGTTCATCAATCTACCAATTTATTTTTCTATAACCAATACAAATGTCTGGCTCTCAGTAAGATCATATAGCTTAGATTTATTTCCTGTAGAGTACTTTCTTCAATCTTCAATCCCTTCACTGGATAGATGTGTATGTGGTAAATTTGGCCTTGTTAATTCACCATACACTTCAACATAGTCCTTCTTCATTAGATATACACAAGACTGAATATGAGATTATTCATCCTATCTGCTTGCATGATTCGACCTGTTGCCTTCTATCCAGACGGGGTTTTCAAAATTGCTCTCTGAACGAGAGTCTCACAACCATAGACCAATCTAGGAACGAAGGATTTTTCTCCATGAATGTAAGGAAATGCACAATTATTCTAAGAACTGAAAGATGTGAGATTATTCTAAGACATGATTTCAATGCAATTATTCTAGAAATTGAAACTATCTTATTACAATAATGAAATTATTCTATATGAGATATCAAGAAAATGTGACAGTAATTCAGTATTCTAACAATGCATAAAAATGAGTGAGTAATCAGGGAGTTTTGAATGAGAGAATGAGAGTTATTTTATAGACTTAGAGATGATCAGAATAGAAACTTTCCTCTTTGAAATAAAACAGATAGAAAAGCCAGTTCAGAATAGAAAGATTTATTTAAAAGAATACAATAAATTGTTTTCTCTCTGCTTTAACTATTTTCTTTCTTTGATTTAATTCTGTTTTATTTGATTTTAATTGTTTTCTTTCTCTTTAAAGCACAATTAATTCAAAGATTCCATTTCTGAACAGAAGAAAGATTTTTGAGAGAATATCCAATTAATTAAATAAATATGACCTCATAAATAGGTTTTTCTCAATTATCTGAATAATTAAATTCAATTATTGAAATAAGGATATTTATTTAATAATTAAATATTGTTTAATTCTTTTTCATGTGTCTTAGCTAAAGAGGGTGAATTTAATTTAATTAAAGTGCTAGGACTTAATAATTAAATTAATTCAATCATAGGGTTTATTTAGCCAATAGATATTTACGAATTAAACATGATGTATGATTAATGCAGATTTAGGATTTTCTACATTTGACACTTAGGTCGAGTAGAGTCAGTCAAAACTCAGAATTGCCTAGTAAAATAGGACTTTGATGATTCAGAAGAACGACAAATGCAACAAAATTGGTTAGGGTTGCAAGATGTCAATTTTGGGGTGTTACAAGATGTAGTAGCTTTTGATTACTCCTCTCTAATGTTGTCTCTCGCTTTGACTGTTTGTCTCCTTGATCATCTCTTTTTCCTTTGTCATCATTCTGATTCTATTCTCCCCCTTAAGTCATCTCTCCCTCATGATCCTTTCTCTCCCTTTGAATAATCATGATGGATATTTCATATGTAATCTCTCCCTTTGGATATTCTCTCCCTTGCAAGTTACATCTCTCTTAAGTTATCTCAAGGGATATTCTCTCCCATCTATATATTCTCTCCCTTTGAAAATAATGCCAAACTACATCTTTCCTCCTTTGTATAATATACCCCTTGAATTTCCCTATTCATCAACAATACAGTGACTCTGGTGTTCAGTGCAGATATGTACCTTTTTGTGTACTAATGTATCTTTGTAGTCCATCTCTTTTCTTGCATCAACATGAATGATCTTCTAAATAAGTGTAGGCTGATGCAGCCTCCGAGTCAGCTTACTGACCAATAGACAGGGATCAGACCCCTAGTCTCTTTCTTAGGTACTCAAATGTGTCTTTAGGTAATGGATTTGTGAATATTTAGCTAATTGTTCCTTGGATTGAACATATTCTAGTATCACCTCTTTCTCTTACACTTGTTCTTTAAAGTAATGATACTTGATTGAAATATGCTTAGTCTTAGCATGCATGATAGGATTCTTAGAAATGTTTATTGCACTGGTATTATCACAATAGATAATCACCGGTTTAAGAATTTTCATATTCATACCTTCCGGTAACTATTTGTTCCATGCAATGTTAGAGAAGTTTGTAGCAACAACCACATATTCTACTTTTGCAGTAGATTGTGAGATGCATCCTTGCTTCTTTCTTATCCATGTGACAAGTCTGTCACCCATGAAGAATGCTCCTCCAGTTGTGCTCTTTCTGTCATCTAAGTTTCCAGCCCAATCAACATCTATATAGACTTGAAGCTCAAATTTTCCTTCTCTTTTATACCATAAGCCATAGTCCTCGATGTTCTTTATATATCTCAGAATCCTCTTAACATCAGTCATGTGTGATTCTTTGGGATTAGCAGAGAATCTTGCAACTATTTCAAGTACATGTGCTATATCTGGTCTAGTATGAACATCATACATTAGTTTGGCAGTCATTCATCTATACAAGGTTTGATTTACCTCATTTGATTTATCTTCTTTTGTCAACTTACATCTAGTTGCCATAGATGTTCCAAATGGTTTGGAATCTTCCATCTTGAATATCTTCAACACTTCCTTGATGTATTTTTATTGAGTGATATATATGTCTACATTTTGTTAAGGATTTTGTAGACCAAGAAAGAATTTGATCTCCCCAAACATTGACATCTCAAACTCTTTGCTCATTTCATTAGAAAAGGATTTACATAACATATCATTACCCCCAAATATAATATCATCAACAAATATTTCAGCAATCAAAATGTTTTCATCGGTATCTTCTTTTAAATACAGATTGTTATTTTCGCTTGTTCTTATAAATCCTATGCTTATGAGAAAGGAGGGAAGTCTTTCATACCAGGATCTAGGTGCTTGTTTCAATCCATACAAGCTTTTGTGTATTCTACATACCATGTTTCTCTTGTCTGGATCAACAAACCCTTCTGGTTGTTCAATGTATACCTCTTCTTCTAGTATTCCATTTAGGAATGCAGATTTGACATCCATTTGGTATACCTTGAATCCTTTGAATACAACATAAGAAAGAATAATTCTTACTCCTTCTAGCCTAGCAATGGGTATAAAGGTTTCACCATAGTCAATACCTTCTTCTTGTGCATGCCCCTTGCGTACTAATCTTTCTTTATTCCTTTTGACTTCTACATTCTCATTTAGCTTGTATCTGAATATCCATTTGGTACTGTTGGATGGTTAAGATTCGCCTTTATTTGAACTTTCCAAGTTCATGTGTCTACAATGGTCAAAGCTTCACTCTGTTCACTTTTCCACCTTGTTGGTTCTTCCAAAACCTTTACACATTTGAGTCTGTCAAATCTAAGCTTTTGGCATTGTTGGGATCAGTTCCGGTCTATCTTAAACCGAAAACATACCCTTTCAAGTCACTTGAACCACTTTGAACCTCTTCGAACTCCAGTTCGAAGTAGTTCAAAGTAGTTCAATAGCAGCCTAAGTCTTTTATTACTAATGATGTGTTCTCGCAGGAAAGCGTGCGGCGTTTTTCCTCTTATGAGAGGTTGAACCTCTTTGAACCCCTTTGAACTCCAGTTCAAAGTAGTTCAAAGTAGTTCAGCAAGGACGCCGGCGGGATTCTTAATAATGCGATGAGCTGACAAGACGGGCTGATTGACGTGGCATGATTCCATTTGCTAGGTCAGTACACAGAAACCAAGGAAATCACTTGCACAGGTGGAAAATATTTGGTTTGAGGGTGAATAATTATGATTGGAAAAGGTGGCAGATCCCGAAGATATAATTTGATTTGAAAGCATTTATTGCTTATCATCACTTGGTATTGAAGGCCCTATTAATACTCGCATAAAGGAGTATATCCCGCGCTTCAAACGACAAATAAAAAGAAGCTGGGTAAGTCATTTTTTCCTATTATGCATTGTGGGATCTTGGCGCTGGAAAGGTGGTCTAGTCGAGTTCAAATCTTACAGGTAGATTTTTCGAGCTCTGCCCCTCATTTCTGGTTGTTCCTTAAAATTCAATATTTCGAACAGTGAGCTGGTAAACTTTCATCTTCTTAGGGAAATATGAAGTATGTTATGCATTTCTTTGGAAATGTGAAGAATCTAGAAAGTAGGGCTCCGGTCATAACAGACACAGATTTGTTAGGGGTTTCGGTTGACGCCATAACTTCAAAACTCTCTTCTCATGTTGATGAAGAGTTTGTTGTAGAAATCTTAGCCAGTGGTCTACTAGAAGCAGCCACATTCCCACCTTCCGTCATTTGTCCAGAGTTAGTACAGGAATGTATCAACAGATATGATGTTAAATTGAAGAGTATTTTAAAGGTGGATGGTCAAACCCTAATACCTGTGAACCGCGGGACCATTGTAGGAGTTTTCAAAATACCTAATGAAGGTCTTGTTAACTTCACTCCCACCCAGTCTCTGGCCCAATTTAGGGAAAATGTTGACAGAAACAGAAGCCACATAGCAAGAAGATGGACAAAAACTAATTACAAAGGAGGGTCTCGGTTGCCCAAATCCCTCACTAAGGATCACATGAATCCCCTGGTACATGATCTGGTTGTCCTCCTCCACCCACTGAAAGGTTCAGAACAGGCCTTGTTCTTTGACGAATGGATGTTCTATTTTGTGGAGATCGTCCTAGAAGGAAGACAGCACATAGACTGGGCCGAGATCATAGCCGTATCTCTTAGGGATCAACTCAAACAGAATCAAATGACCAAAGAAGGGTTTTATATGTCCTCATACCT
>MU223725.1:1772105-1782112 GCA_018584345.1 Thuja plicata | reverse complement strand
GTGAATCATTGGCCTAAAAAATATTCCAATAAATTAACCCAAAAACTTATTACCACAATTATAAGCCTCTAGTTATCTTCAGTCCTACAAGATGAATGCCTTGAAATAATCTTAACAAATAACTACTACTCGGAGTTCATTGTTGTAAGGTGGTAAAATGGAGATCTTTAGATAGGGTTTTGAACAATTGACATTTACACATAAAAAATACCCTATGCCTCATTTAACCACTTACATTTAATTATTATGATAAGGAATGTAAATCTGGAAATGTTTGTAAATAATAATGGAATAAAGAAATAAAAAAGTACTTATCTTTGAAAAAGAGTCTGCTAAAAACCCTATAAAACGGTCTTAGAAACTGTTGATTTTCACATTGTTGAACCAAAACTGTAAGATCTACAAAACCTAGAAATATTTTTTGGATATGGCTCAGGTCAACTTTGACCCAAAATAGAATGTCAATCCTAACCCAGAACAGAAAGTCGATCTTGACCTAGAACAGAATGTTGATTCTGACCCAGAACAGCATGTTGACCTTGACCTGCATAGTCTGACGGAAAATCTGTTTCTGGATCCCAAAATTCTGCTGAAAAGGGTATCTAGATCTGTACTTGAATCTGTTGTCCTATACCTATACCTACAAGAAAAATGGTTTTGTTTGTTGGGGGAAGGGGTTTGCCTTGGTTGAACCCCAGTTTTGGAATTAACATTAAAATATAATTAAAATTGCATAAGTAAACAAAGAAAATAAACTAATTCACCTTGCTTGTATAGAAACCCTTGTGGTGGATTCAAATCCTTGGATCCAAAAGTATGTATGCACCAAATGAATGTAGGATGTAGAATGTAGGATGTAGGATTCCTAAAATCAATTGTTTGTAGATCTTCAACACCAAACTTGAAAGGATCTTGGAATAGGAAGGGGCTTGCATGGATGTGTATGGAGAAATCTTCAACAAGAGAGCTCCATAGAGCTTTGAATCAATGGCTACCAATCAATCTCCTTGATGAATTGGATGCTTGAAAGTGCTTGGATGCTTAAATTCTTGAGTGTAGATTATTGCTTCAATAGATTATCCTTCATGTGCATAGGTGATCATGTTCTTCATGTATATGTCTTCTGGTTAGATAAAATGACAGAAGAAAGCTTCCTTATATACAAATCTAGGGCACAATTTTCTAGAGAGGCATACATAGGAGAATTAAATTCCAATTAGACCTATACCTCTAGAAGTGGACCTATATTAAATATAATTTTAAGATTCATTGCCTCGAAGACTGAAACAACCGACCCGGAAGCGGGAATTAAATCTTTACAAAGCCCGACATTTGGAAACCTTGGGATCTTGAAATTTGGACCCTGGGTCAAGGTTGAGGTTGACCTTGACCTAGGTCAGGGTCAAGGTTGACCATGACCTAGGTTAGGGTCGAGGCTGATCTTGACCCAAAAGGTTAACCTTGACCCTGAGGTCAAGAATCTCAGAATCACAGAGCAGGGTGCCAAAAAAGGTAGGAGAAAAGTGGAAAATAGGGCAGAGTCAGGGGGAAAATCTAGATCCAAGTAAAATACCCATTCAAGGTGTTTGACATGACCCAAAACCACTTACTCAGAGGGCTAAACCAGTCCTAAATGGAAGTGCTTCCATTTTTTGATGATACATTTAGCTGCCACTTTAGCAAGAGTATGGACTCGATACAAACTCTCAAAAAAGGAGATCATAAAGAAAAGATAATCTTATTGAAATAAAAGGGAAAAAATAATCCTCAATCCCCCAAGGACTCAAGTCTTTGTCAACCCCAAGATTACAATAAGAGAGATGTCACCAGTCAAAGAGAAAGAGAGAGGGGGTGGCTAGCTCACCCAGTAAGATGTGTGTATCTCATTGTGAACCACAAAAAGGATAGGATGGCCCATCAAGTGAGCACTTCATAGTCACCCCATAAAGTTGTACTCCTTATGGCGGCTTTGTGCATGTATGTAGTGCATCTTCTGATGACTTTTATGAAATACCCATGGATCCATATCCTCATATCACCATGGAATACATTTGTAAAATGTGTATCTCTTCAGGATTTAGCAACTTATGTGCATTACCTTTTGAAGATTTAGCATATTGAATTGTAATTAAATGTGTATCTCTTCAAGATTTAGCAACTTTTGTGTGTTACCTTCTGAGGATTTAGCACACTACAAAACAAAAGGTTAGAACAAAAATGCATAATATTAAATGAGGGAGGCCATATATATGCCCCCTCCTTAAGATGGAAAAATACATACTATTTGACATGTTAAGGAAAGAAAAGAACAAGGATAAAGCCTTCTTCAACAATAAGACAATATCCATAGACAACACCCATTCCAAGCCAAGAAGGTCACAACTCTTATGAGGCCATGGAAGGGATGAATGCAAAGAGATGTCATGCAAGAAGTGAAAAAGTAACCCTTTTGAGGGATAGCACACTATTCAGTTTCCAAGGTGAGAGATTTATCAACCATGGAAACCCAATGTTAAACAACAAAATAGGTTATGATAAAGGACATAGATCCTCAATGCAAACCAAAATTTTCATGTATGATTGGATATCACATAATAGATAGATATTGCTTAACCAAGGGAAAAGTGGATCCCAAAAAGATAGAAAATAAGGAGATGACATCCTTTGTTAGGATTATGTACTACTGAGAGGGGGGTCGAATCAGTATTAAAACACTTAATAAAAATTTTCAAACAATTATAGATAATCCATAAACTTGCAGAAATGAAAAGTACATAAGAAAATAATACAGTACTCATAACACCATTATTTGTTGTCGAGGAAACCCTGGCCAAGGGAAAACCCTAGTGGGGACGGTACCCACGAGGATGCACTAAAGTATAGTGTCCATGTTAGGAGCTAAATATTACATAGTACAATTCCTTGTTAGAGGAATAACAACCATGTTAAAGGTATACAACACACTGTTAGGGGCCAACTGAGCATACATCTCTTATAATATAGTTATGTTACAAAATGTTCTCAGTAATGAACAAAACAAGCATCTCTAATACTTAAATAGTTCCAGTCAATTATCTTTGTCATCCTCTACTCTACCACTCACACATCACATCAAAAACTTTATTCACACACAACTCTTTTTTCTCAACAAAAATATCTTACATATATATCTTTTTTCTTTACCAAGTCAGCTCTCAGTTACAAATATTACATAGTCGACTCTCAATAAAAAATACATTTAATAAAGTAAATATCAAATGCATATTCGACGCTCTTTCATAATCAAAATATAGGTTATCAATAATCATAATCCAACTCTGATCGCCAGGAGTCTATGTCATACTCTCTGAATCATCGCTTCTGTCTAGCTGCTCTGTATCACTATTTTGTTTATGTTTGTTTGTCTTCAAATATCTCTAACTTATTGTAAACATCACCAAAACAAAATTGATCTTAGGTGGAGGTCACACATACCCCATACTATCTTCTTCTAATCTCTCTTACCTTAACTCATTGATCTCGATCTCTGATACTTAAAATACCTCTGTATTTATGCTTCTGTACTTAGCCGATTCCAAAGTCAAAAAAACTTAACTTTAAATGAATCGATCAATATGCTAGATGTGTTCAACCAAAAATTAGATCACATCATACAAAATTGATCACTTTCCAACAATATCTCCCTTTAACATTGATGACAACACTTAACAAAAAATTACTAAGTGTTCCAACAAAACAAAACTGTCTTTCCTTATACATTATCTTCTCCTCTTCTCCTCTATTCATTTTTCTCTTCTCTCTTCTCCTCTATACATTTTTTCTCTTCTCTCTTCTCCTCTATTCATTTTTTCTTCTCTCTTCTCCCCCTTTAACAAAAATTACAAAGGTGCATAAAATGTAATAAAATTAGGGGTTGATTACCACTTTCAGAATATCTTGAAAGGATTCTTCCAAGATATTCACTTCTGTACTCCATGAATTAAGAAAAAATTGACTAACATGAATTAGTCCATTTAATGTAAATGAAGTTGTCTCTGCTTCTTTCAACTCTGTAGGCATAGAGTTAGCCAATGATTCTGCATTTTTCTCCATGTCTGATAAGTGGGCTTCAATAATTGATAGCTTAGGAGTGATTAAACTCTTCAACAAACCAAACCTTGTCAAAAATCTCCCTTTCTCAATATCCAATACATTCAGTTTAGCCAAAATTATTGTTACTTCTTTATCCAAGTCCATTACAGATTGTGAAGAGGTTTCACAATTGTCCATCATGTTGTTCAAGGTTTCCATTTCCTTGGCAATAACGTCTTCAACATTTTGAATATGTCTAATAAGGTTTATGCAATAACTAAATCGTTTCCTGCAATGTTCAATACAACTCTTTGAATTTGCAGTTATAGTTCTTAGAATGTCCATGAAGTCCCATGAGATAGACTAGCAAACTTCAAGTATATTCTTCTCTGAATAGTTCTTTTTTGCCTTTCCTTCTGCAATCTTCATCAGGTTTTTATACTGTCCATCAAATGCATCAAGTGCCAAATTCAGGTTCTCTACATCATCTCTATTCTGAAAAACAATAGGTGCTGGGAGCAATTTGTTCACAATTTCAATTGCTCTAGACATCACCTTGGTCTTCTTGTCACTTTTCTTGTCAGATCTCTCCTTTTCCTTAGTAAGTGAAGTAAAAGCTAATTTTACCCACTCATCCTCATCCATGCAATCAACATCCATATCAATAGATTTATATTTACTTGCCAACAATAAGGTAGTAGATGTGTCAACTTCATTCTTGACTTCAACATTTGTTGTTTTTTCTTTATGCTCCAATTCTTTTTGTCCTTCTTCCTCAGTTACTGTATTGTCATTATTTTCTTCAAATGGGTCCTTCTCATCATGTGAAGTGTTAAGAGTCACAGGCACACTAGAAACATATAAATTTGGTTTCATATCAGCTTCTCTCTTCTCAACACTTGCCTCAGTTGTCTTCAAACTCTCTCCCATTCCTAAGGGTGTAGGCAAAGAAGTTGTAGGAAGTGGGTTCTTCTCAAGAATAATGTTCATTAAGATATGATCTAGTGCCTTCTGAGTCTCTTTTTTAAATTCATCATATTTTCTTTCCATAATCTTCACTAATCTAGTATTAGTTCTCAATAAAGGTTTTAGTTCCTTAAATATTCTATCTCTTTCTTGCATAGAAACTACAGGCAACATATTATAAGTTTCTTGATTTCTAATAGTTTCATCCTCTATCTGTGCTAGCTATTTTCTAGTCTCCAATATACCATATAGATCCTCAGGTATACTGCCCTCTATCTCCAATAGATTCTTTTTTAAAACAAGTAAATGATTGACTACAACATTCTCAATCCAAAGTTTATCAATTTCCTCATACCTGCCATAGTATTTGTTACTAGAAAGTAACTTCCCTTGCTCGATAGCTCTCTTCTCAATCATCTTTAAGTTAGGTTCCATATATGCTTCTCACTTTTAGGTTTCTTCTCTTCTCTCATAGTGCTTGGTTCTTTAGGTGGTGAAATTTGACTGTTGGATCTAGTGCTCACTCTAGGAGTAATCTTTTCTTCCTGCAAGGTCTGCTATGGTGGAGGGGAGGTTACATCAATAACCATAGGATATGGATTGTCTATCATCATTACTTTAGGAGGTGTAAGAGCTATAGTAGAAAAACTTGCCAATCCAGAAGATCACTCTGCTAACTTCTTCTTAACTTCCTTCAACTCTTCCTCTGTGAATCTTGTCTTAATACCACATTCATGCACAATGTTGTCTACTTTTCCTTTCCTCAAACCTCTGCTCTTTTCCTCTCTTACCTTAGCTAATTTTTCCTCATAATTTCCCCATCTCTCCTTAGATGTATCTATCTCAGATGCAAGGACGTGTTCTATTTGCATAGTCAATACCTTGAAACTTACCTCATATCCCATAGGATAACACCATTTATTCCTTGGTATAACTGCCTCAAAGCATACACAATCAGTTTCCACCATGAAACAGATTCTATCCTTGTACTTCTTAATTAAGTCTTTAGGTATCATATATCTTCCCTTCATCTACCTCTGAAGAATCTTAATCATACCAAAAAACTCACCATCAACCCATGTGTTGTTCTGTCTTTTGTAACTATCAAAAATCTGTATACCAGTAGGTATCCCTTTTCTCCATCCACTAGGGTGCATGCCTCAAAATTTGTGCTCAATGTGTAAGTACATATGCATCAATAATGAACCAAATATGAAGGTCTTTGATCTGTCTTTCTTTATCAGTTTCACATTCTCTAGAAATTGTTGTGCTAGCACTTCAAATAGATTTTATTTAGTGTTTTCTTTCACCATTCCATATGCCATCATGATAACTCCTACAGATATTGAACTAGGCCTACTACTATATTATAATTTGTAACCAAGTATCATAGCAATCGACTTTACATCCTGTTGCATAATGTCACTTACTGACATAGCTTGCCTATCCCATTTCGAGTGTGTTAGGGTTTCAACTTGCTTCTTCACATGTTTCTCTTCTGCAAGAACCATTCTAGTATTATCCAATCTAGTAATCTCATGAATTAATTCACTACAAATCTTCACAGGTTGCTCACCTATCCAAATGAACTGATCATGTACTCTACTAAACAATATATTAAACCATTCTTCTTCGTCGAATTCATATAAGTTCAAAATTTTCATAATGATTAATTGATCAACATTCTTGTATTCATATCTCATAATGCCTTTGTTAGTCATATACTCCATCTCAGTAAAAATTCATCAATACCTAGTATATCATACGTACAATGAATGTATGCCCTAATGTCTTCTACGTGTAAAACTTCATATGGTGTCTGAGAAAATGATCCTTCAGGGTCTTCTTCACAAGACTTGAAAGGATGTTTCTTGAATTTGTATCTAGGTCAATCTACAAAATCATAGGTAACAGGTGTATCCATAGCTAGATGATGTAAATACCTTTTTCACACTGAATTATGAGTATTCGCTTCAATTGATCACGCATGACAATTGTAGGATAGACTGAATCTCTTTGCTCTTTGATTTCCTTAGGCAGCTTCTCATCAAATGGTAAGGAAATAGATAATCATATGGTGATTTATACAATGTTAAGTCATTAAAAGTTCATATTACCCAATACTGTCCAGTCGGCTATAAATCTTGTGATCACACAATAAGCATTGTCCAATGTTGTGCTCTTAAATATATACTCCATGATGTCGGCCACAATCACAACTAAGCTTTCTAGAGCTCAATCCAAAAAATTAGGGGCTAGATATATTCTAATATCTTCATCCAATGCTCCCCCTAAGGCCATGATCGGCCAATTAGGTTGATTCTGCTTTGTTACCATCAGGAAAAGATACAGTAGCATCTATTGTCTCTCCCTAAACCAATGTCTCACTTGTCTCTTTGATCTTCCATATCTTAGCATTGTTGTTATCCTCTACTTTCTTAAAACAACTGTCAAAATCATTCTTTAAATCTGCAACACTCTTACCAATATCATTTCCATTACTCTATGTATTCATAGGAGGTGGTATTCTTCTATTGTTTACTCCATTATACCTGCAAAAATCCACTATATGACCTAGATTATTGCATTTGTAACATATAAGAGGTCTTCTTTCCTGATTTACTTACAACTTACAATACTTTGCAATGTGTCCAAGATTATTACACTTGTAGCATGTAGGTTTCACTGTAGGTTCTCTTCCATTTTCTTGTCTATATTCAGATTGATTAGGTTTCATGTATTCTGCTTTCTTGTGCCCATATCCACTACAATTAAAAAAATAACCATAAAAGGTCTAATAGGGGCATTACCTCTGCAATTTATTTTCATGTGTACAAACTTGTTACAACCAAATCATTTAATGTTGAAGGGTTTGATCCGCTCTCTAGGTTCTTCAATAGTAGGTTTTTCAGCATCAATCTTTGTATCAAATTTCTCTTCTTGCTTCTTTGAACATTCAGCTTCATTGATTCCAACACCAGTCATATCACCTTTAGGTTTCTATATGTCTCTCTATTCATTGATCAAATCATTGCTAGTGTGAACTTTCTCAATGTGTTTCTTTGCCTCAACAAGTTCACCTTTTATGATCATAATGTATTTCTCTAGTTCTAGATACTTGTTCTTGTAGTTGTCAGCCTCATTCTTCATTTGTTCCATCAAAAAAATTGCACTATTCAAAGCATCTTCAATCTTCTTCTTAGAATCTTTTTGTAATTGAATCTCTTTAGTCATGGCTTCATTTTCAAGATTCAAGGTTTCATTTTCTTCTTCAAGTTGCTTCATCTGATCTGAATTGTCTTTGTCTAAATATTCTTTTATCTGAACCACAAGATCTTGTCTCTGACTTCTTGAAAGTTCAAGCTGGTCTCTAAGTTTCTTTATAAATTTCTCAGCTCTTTGCATGTTGAATCTTAATTCTCCATTCCCTATTTTTTCTTTGTTAATGTCTTCAAGTGTAACATCAAATTTTTCTTGAAAACTATCTAAATCCATTCTGATCTCTCTTAAGCTATTATACTTTCTCTTCAAGGGCCAAAAGCTCTGATACCAATTGTTAGGATTAGGTAATACTGAGAGGGGGGGTTGAATCAACATTACAACACTTAATAAAAAATTTCAACCAATTATAGATAATCCATAAACTTGCAGAAATGAAAAGAACATAAGCAAATAACACAGTACTCATAACACCATTATTTGTTGTCAAGAAAAACCTGGCTAAGGGAGCACCCCAGTGGGGATGGTACCCACAAGCATGAACTAAAGTATAGTGTCCCTATTAGGATACCTAGACCTATTAGGAGCTAAATATTACATAGTACAATTCATTTTTAGAGGAATAACAACCCTATTAAAGGTACACAACACCTTGTTAGGGGCCAACTAAGCATACAACTCTTACAATATTTTGTTACAAAATGTTCTTAGTAATGAACAAAACAAGCATCTCTAATGCTTAGATAGTTCCGGTTAGTGATCTATTTCATCCTCTTATCTTCCACTCACACATCAGATCAAAAAATCTATTCACACACAACTCTTTTTTCTCAACAAAAATATCTTACATATATATCTTTCTTTTTTACCAAGTCGGCTCTCAAATACAAATATTACATAGTCGGCTATCAATACAAAATACATTTAATAAATTAAATATCAAATGCATAGTTGACATCTTGCATAATAAAAATATAGGTTATCAATGATCATAATCCAACTCTGATTTCCAAGACTCCATGTCATACTCCCTGAATCATCGCTTATGTCTAGCTGCTCTATATCATTGTTTTGTTGTCATCTGTCTATCTTCAAATCTCTCTAAATTACTGTAAACATCACCAAAATAAAATAAATGTTAGGTGGAGGTCACACATACCCCATAATATCTTCTTCTAATCTCTCTTGCCTTAACTCATTGATCTCGATCTTTGATACTCAAAATACCTCTTTATTTCTGCTTATGTACTTAGCCGATTCTAAAGTCAACAAAACTTAACTTTAAATGAATCGATCAGTATGCCAGATGTGTTTCCATAAATGACAACCAAAAAGTGGATCACATCATACAAATTTGATCACTTTCCAACATCCTTTCCCCCCAAACGTAGGAACAAGGATGAAATAGGACCTATTATATCGCTCACAACACTATGAAAGACAATGAGCCCCCAAGGATTAGGCTAACATTGTTTACATAATGTGGAGCTCCATAAATTTTATTTAGAGAAAACAAGATTGAAATACAACTCATTGCCACATGATATATAAATGTTATAATACTTCAGGGATAACTGAGAGGGGGGGGTGAATCAGTTATCAGCAACTTTAAATATTTTGTACTTATTAATCCAGATTGATATAAATTAAATGCACATTTAGATAACACATTACACAACACATCAATTTGGTTATGGGGAAACCAAATGGTAAAAACCCTGGTGGGAATTAGTACCCACAAAGAACTATAC
>MU223725.1:1729189-1739305 GCA_018584345.1 Thuja plicata | reverse complement strand
ATTGAGCTTGCTCAAAGGAGGTTACCCCCTCGAAGTGGCCCGCGATCAATAGATTCATTCTGAGTTCTGCTATTGCTCTATATTCTGTTATTTCGTGCATTCTCACCATATTGATGTAAGGAGGTTCGTCACAGAGACCATTGATATATATTAACATAAGGAGTTTGGGTTTGGGTCTACAAATGACCTTTTGGGTGAGAAAATTTGAGTGTCGTTACCAAACAAACAAGGAACATTGAAGTTCCCTAATGAGTTTGGTTGGGTCCACAATCCCTCTGCATCAATTAGTATCAAAGCATAAAAAGGTCTAGGATATGTTGATTGGGAGTCCTAGATAGTGAAGACGGGTTTAACAACATTAGAGAGGGAGATTCTTGAAGGATTTGAGGCATTGAAAGAATTGGTGTATGGCAAGAAGAGGAAGAATGAGGAAGAAGAGAGAAGAAGACAAAGGAGGAAAATGAGACAAGAAGAGATAAGGAATTTGAGAAAGGATATAGAAGCATATGGAGAAATGTTAGATAGGAATGCAACATGGTGGGAAGAAGCAAAAAGATAAAGACTAAAGAGGGAAGCAGAGATAAAGGAAAAATTGGAAGAGTTAAAAGACCAGTTGAGATGCTAAAGAGAATGGCTTGAGGAAGAGGAAGAGGAGGTTGCAGAAGAGGAACCTGATTTGTGGGAAGAGTATTTAGTAATTATGGAAGAATGGGAGAGCAATGGTGGTGATAGTGAGGCTCGTGAGGAAACAACCTTAGAATAGACAAAGACCGAGAGGGATGGACAAGAAGAGGCTCAAGTGGTGGAATTTTATCCAAGCACAAGGATATTGCAAGTGGAAGAAGAGATAACAAGTACCTATATTGGGTACACTTGGTGAAGATGTGGGTAGATACAATAGGTGTGGTGGAGATCACTAAGAAACGTTAATATAAGGGATTCACCTTACCAAGGCATGAAAAAACTATGGTGAAGATGAACGGAAGATTTAAGGGTGGAATGACACATTGAAGTGTTACATGGAGAATTTGGGTTGATATTATATGGAGAAAATTATTCAAGCCCAAGATCTAAATGAAATTTTGTTTTCTAACATGTTTTGTTTACAGGTATGCTTTCCAAAAGGACTTGGAAAAGTTTCAAAGTTGGGGAGTATGGTGCAGGAACACCAAGGCTCAGAAGGATACCAGAGGGGTCACATGGATGAAATTAAGAGTTTGGAGATTAAAATTGAACTACAAGGTCTTAAATCATTGTATTTATGGCCATTAGTGGCTATGAAATGTAATAGGGTCACGAGAGGAGTCAATATGTTCAATGTTAAAATGTGAAGCAAAAAGATCTAGAAGGGTCACCATGTAATGGGGTAATGGTTTATAATCTTTGGTAGGTTTGAGAGGGAATAAAATATGTAATATGACCAGTATGGTCATGAACTATGTAATAAGGGCTTCCATTTTTATAAGGGGTTCTATGGTGTTAAGTTGGTCATAAGGCCTTTAATGGATAATAGGTTGATAGGGTAAAGTATAAGTGTTTAAAGGTGATAAAGTATAGAAATAATGTAATGAGGAGTCATTGGTATATATTTTCCAAGTTTACAAATTGACAACATCTTTATACACTATGTAATGTTAAATGGTCGGTTAAGTAATCTGTCAGTGCCAATAAAGCATAAAAAATAGTTTTTAAAGAAGTTATAGTCAGTTTGGGGTGGTTTTAGGAGTTGGTTGGTATTTTGGGAGATGGAGAGACCTCTTTAAAGGTTGTGTAAGCCAGGTATTAAAAAGGGGATTGATGTATTGAAATAGTTTGAATAAATAAAGTTGGTTTTCTGCTTTTTATGTGTTCATTTTCCTATTACAGTCATCTTTAATTGTGTTTCTTGGGTCTAAATGTTATTGTTTTAAGATCTCCTTTATTGGTAATGATAATACATTTAACTAAGCCTATTTTTGTTTTTGTGGAGTTGCATTTGGTTACATAATCAAAGAGATATTGGGTTTTAAAGTGTGACTGTCAAACCCTGGAGTAGGTTAACCTGAGAGCACTCAAAATGTGATATATTCCATAGTACACATTGAATAAGCCTCCCATATAGGAAGTAATGATGATGAGGATGCATATGAACTATCCTAATAGGTGGCAGGAACCCATGCACAATTTGGCACATGCATTTAGCCTTTAGAACGTGACTAGGATTTTTCAATGGAAGGGTTCGCATACTGAGCTAGCAGCAAGGATTTTTCCATTTGATTGGTGGTTAAGAGAATGGTCATGAAGGTAATTAAGGGTATGTGAATAGAAGGAATTTTATGTGTTGAAATTCTCTGAGAAGACAAAGAACCCAAATGTGGGGATCAATTCAAGGAAGTTATGGATTGGAGCAAACTGTCACAGTTGGACAACAAGGTATAATACTTATTTGTGTTTCCTTTGAATGTTGATGTATAGTGAGTCAAGGATAGGAGTGAATGTGGGAAGATCCTTAGAGGCTGATAGGAATGACAGTGGGATACTATCCTAGATTTTTGAGACACAAGTGGAGTGAGGGTTGAGAGTGGTAAGTCTTTAAGGGTAAATTTCAAGGAGGGTTTCTATATTAAAAGTATTTAGTAACCTAAGTCAAGTTCTGACCCAAGGAAGGATCTAGGTGTCCATAGCGCATGTGATTGGACAATCCAAATAGAGAATGCTAACATGATCACATGTGATCAAGAATTGAGATAGTGTTGAGTTGTAGAGGACAGTGGCTCTAGGTGAAGGATGAGACCATTGATAGGTCTTAACATAAGGAGTGTGGGTTTGGGTCTACAAATGACCCTTTGGGTGAGAACATTTGAGTGTTGGTGCAAAACAAACAAGGAACATTGAAGTTCCCTAATGAGTTTGGTTGGGTCCACAATCACTCTGCATCAAGAACCTTATCCAAAGTACCCAATTCTACTAAGTTAAATAAAAAAACTAGCTCTATGGTCCCCAAGAGGCATGCCACTTCTCACTTTGAGGAAATAAACTACAAATTTGTCATTTTGAAAAGTATCTAGGTTAGGCAATCCATGTTGGTCCCAATCAATGGGTTTGGGATGAACAAGAGGTAAATGATCACTATCAAGTTTAGGTCCATGCAAGGCTATAATGGTGCAAATATTGTCATAGTAAAAAATATCAATGAAATTGTCAAAGCCATCAATGATACTCTCCTTGTTAACCTTGGTTGCTTTATATGACTCTCCTACCGAATTTGAGTCACACTTAGTAATAAGGGTCTTATATTTTTGCATATCATATCCTAATCCAAGAATCTTGTAAGATCTCTTTGCATGTATAGGTTCTACAATTCCTTGTTTATATGTAAGCCAAGAGGGCTATGGATGCCACATCCCACTTGTTTCAAGATTGTGAGCCCTTGCATCCACCTAAAATTGGTCAAACAAATCAAACAAGGAATAAAGTGAGAAAATCAATTCAAATCAAGCAAATTCTGAATTAATTGAATTATCAAAAATTCTTTGGATTAATTAAATCAAATAATTGTGCAATTGAGATTAATCAATTAATCGCATAGTTAAAATCAAATTAATTCCAACCCTTTCAAGGGTGCACATGGCTAAAGAAATTTGATTAAATCATTTAATTAAATCCTTAATTTCCCCATCCATCACTTGGGATAAATTGGATCAACCAATGAGGATTGAGAATAGGAGCTCACATGGATCAAGCCAAATAAATTCTCCATCACACATCTTGGAGTTGCATCTTGACCACTCAAATCGTCCCCTTATTTGAAACCACCATTTAAATGGTTTCACCATTTGAAACCCCTAATCCAACCAAGCCTTAATCATGGTTTAATCAACTCTACCCCCTACCCTTGGAAAATCCTTTAAATAGAAGCCGATTTTGATGCATTTAATAATCACACACACTAATGAAGCAAAGAATCATCACTATAGGAAAATAACATCAATTTCATAGCAATTACATGTTGGGATTTGCATTATAATGAGTAATTTGAGCTAAATAGGCACAATATCGATCAAATAGCTTTAATTCACGTTCTAATACTGTCATTTTTGGATGCTTTAAGCTGAGAGCCTTATTTTTCTTTCATAGTTAGAGAGCCATGAGATGATCATTATTGATTTCAATTCATTCAAGCTTAATTTGATGTATTTTCAAAGTTGAATTGATAGATACAATACTAATTTCATGAAGGTATGATTTCATATACACCAACCCTTTTCCATAAAGCTCAACATGTATCCCAATCAGGCATCTCATTTCTTCTTCTTGTGTATTTTCTTTGTACAACCATATCAAGAGTTCTTCTTCTTTAGTTTCATCATATAGGGATCCTCACTTAGTAAAATTAGTAGGTTTACAAATTATGGTTGTAGTAGATGTAGTATGAGATGTTTGCAATTTACCATAAGTCCAAGGAGAAGTAAGTATTTTTTTCAATACATAGGGGTAAACTCATGTTCTATTCACCCACTCCTTGTTTTATTTTCACTTTGACTATAGCTTCATTAGATTTGAAATTGGAGGCTTTTCATGATTTAGGGTCGACATAAGATTTAGAGGGAGTTTCTTCATTACTGCTAGGTATAAAAGTCTCAGATTTAGGCTTGATATTATTACAATTGATGAACAAATTATGATATCTTGGTATGGTAATTTTAATTATGTTATAGAGAAACTTGATGCATTTATGATAGGTAGATGGTATAGCTTACATAACATGAACAATTTTGCTATGTATGTCAGGATTGACACTAATTCCGAGGTAAAATGTTTTGGGTCAACTTATCTAAGCATTTAATATTTTCAACGGGATAATTACACATTTAATTATTTGATCCCACTATGTGGCATGGAGCCAATCAGAAAATTGGGTTACCTAAGTGGCTTCAGCATTTGATCCCGATCGTTGATCTAGATCTAATTGCTAGATCTGTAAATTATATGAAGATTGCTTCTTACCCTAATTTAAAGAGACACAAAGAAGGTGTATGCAAACATGAGATATGTGCGAAGGTTGTTTTGATAGAGGAAGCATAGATCTAGTAGAGTGAAAGTGTAGTGAGAAACAGAGTAAAGATATATCAGATTATTTGATTAGAGAAGGTATTTGAAAAGAGGAGATCCGTTATCAGCATCAGAGTGCATATCGAAGGATCAAATCTTGAAACATTCTAACAAGTGTATCAAGTGAAATCTCTTAACAGAGTGGTTCTAACAGACCTTTCTAAATCTCTTAGCTGAGTGCTTACTTTGTTGTAAGTTTAAATCCTTTTACAAGGTAGATTGTAATGATCTGTGGCTCTTAACCAGGCAGACTTTTAACCAGGTAGATTACATATTGTGATCAAATCTTGTATCCCTAACAGACACACTTTATCGCTGCAGTAGTGAAGATTTTGTGGGTGTCATCCCCACCCTAGTTTTACCTTATTGGGTTTCTGGGTTACCAAAATTATGTGTCTTGTGTTATTTATTTACTATCATAAATTCTACTAGATGATAGATCAATTACATTTATGTATGATTGTGGATCAGTTAGTTTTAAGAGCTAGAAGTTGAAGATCTGATTCATCCCCCCCCCCCCCTCTCAGCATCTTNTTCACCCCCCCCCCCCCCTCTCAGCATCTTGCTTTCCCATATTGTATTTCCAACAAGTGTATACGGGGAGGTGATATGTCCCACCATAGATTGTAATTGGTCCATGTGAAGATTTGTAGGTATTATCACTTTGGTAAGGACTTTATGTTCAAGTGATAATCGTAAAAGCTCAATGATTAATATCTATGTTAGTATTTTCTGTAAATGTTATAGGAGATTGTATTATGTTGCTTGATTATAAGGCGTAGAGGTAGGCCCTCGAAGTGTAATTGTGCCTTTCCATGTGGTAACAATGCATTTATGTGTTTTATTCTTAATGGTAAAGGTAACCATATAGTTATCTCCTTTGGTGATGTGATTGATGCTATAATCATAGTCAACATTGGTATAGTTTGTGCTATTGCCTGATTTTGAAGCTTTTACTTTGTCATGCCTAGGGAATGGATCCTTCAACATTTCATGATCAGTATTAGTAGGTGTATGTCCATCAACTATGATTTTTCCTTCATCAATAAGATCTCAAATAATATGTCTAAGTTTGTTGCAGTTGTTTGTCTTGTGTCCTTTGTGTCTATGATATTTGCAATGTTGATTGTCATTCCACCATGGTTTTATTTTTTAGGGTTGTACTCCCTAGCTTTAGGTAGCATAATGAGATTATTCACAAGGAATTATTTCATATCCAATTAAAGAGATTATCCCAAAGATATAAAGTTTCTCTTTAGATAAGGCTTTAATGTTTGTTTGAGCCTTTAAGATTATAAACAAGTTGCATAGTCTTAATGGTTTTAGCATAAAAAACCCCATAATTAAATATATTCTTGTTTTTCAATCAAAAGAGAGGTTTGTCATTGTTACTAGAGCTATCATATCCTTTATTGTCCTTGCCTTTTCATATCTTAATTAATCCATCATCAATAAGTGCTTTCTCAATATTCACTCTGTTGTCTACAATTTCCTAAATGTGTCTAGGCATTTAAGAGAAAGTTGTAATTTAATTTCTCTATTCAAGTTTTGACAAAAAAATCTTGACCAAATATTTATCGGTAGTTTGTAAGGTGGTCTTTCAACCAAATGTCTCTGTCATTTTAAGAATTTGATAAAAGGTTTCCCTTATTTTTGTTTGGTATTTCATAAATTGGATATGGTGACCACATGTTCACAATTGTAGGCATAATGTGTAACAAACTTATCAACTAGTTATTGAAAATATTTAATAGTTGGGGTAATATTGTGAACTATCCCATAGAACTCCATCTAATGCTACAAAGTAAAATCATCATAATATATGTATCTTCATTTGTAGATTCTAAATTTGAAGCACCAAAATCTCTCAGATGGTCTCTAAGATCCACCTTCCCCTTATACTTGTCAAATTTAGGAATCTCTCAATTGTTAGGAAAAAGGTAACACGTGTATGCTTGGATCATATGGATAGGGACATATGTCCTCAATAGAGAATCTCGTATGTGGGGCCTTCCTCTTATTTATTTCATCCATGTCTTATGTAAGATCCTTATGTATAGGATTACCAATTTGAAGTTGTTTTGATGTAGTAGGACCCTTGTAATTAGGCTGTAACTAATAAGGTTGATAGTCTTTCAATTTGTCTTCTTGATTGGTTTTGGTTTGTTTACTATATCCAATTTTACCATCTGTTGTAAGTAGAGACACATCAAACTCAATAAGTATCTTGATTCCTTCTTAGCCATGTTCCTAAGATAATGTTCAAGATTGTAAATAATTACTTTGGTGAATATTTTTCTAGACTCATCACAAATGAGGGCTCTATTTTTTTCATCTTAATATATCCCATTATCATTATAATCATGATCATTATTAAGTTATAAGCTTTCTATTATGATTTATTCTTCGTGATCAAGATTTTCATGACATTGTTCGCAACACTTTAGCTTTTATAGTCATATGATAGTGTTATCATTTGAACTTAGGAAAAGGATGGAAAGGTATGAATCAAATGATAGGATGGTGGATAGACTCAAGATGAATGATGAGTGATTGATTTGCTAAGATTTTGATAAGACAAGCTAATATGGTCACTGTATATATGAAAGTGATTAGATAGGAAAAGACAACTCATGCTATGATGGATAGACATAAGGAAGATAAAAAGAGACCATGCCAATAGTAAGGAGATTATGTAGCCTAAGATAATATACTCTCCTCAAATATGATAAGATTATCCTACACTCAAAGATGATGGATCTCAAGTGGCATGACTCTGATGATGATAGCTAAAAGATATGATCTTGATTGAAGGTAACCTAGGATAAAGCTATCCAAAAGATTAATTGATAAATTTGATTGGTTGATTAGATATAAGCTATGATGTAGATTGACTATAAAGGAATGCAGTGAACGGTTAAGACATGACTAATAAACCCAAATAATTGAACCCTTATAATAATTGGTTTCTAGATCTGGTTTCACATAGACACATGTACCAATGTGAAGGTTCTAGGTGTTGATAAGTACAAGTGCTGACGTGCAAAGTTGAGACACCAAAAGACAATGACTGGTAAAATTGAGATTGTGTGACATGTAAAATATGAGGACAACTAAGTGATGAGGACTAATTTTTTATTGATATAATACATGTACAAGTTAGAACCAAATGTGAAAAGTCTTATTATTCCATCCCTAATAGTACCTAATTATTATTTTGGAATAATGTCTAGATAGACATAGACACTGATGTGCAACCCTAGGCACCAAATAACGTAGATACTCATGCAATTCAAAGTGATAATTCTCCCTTAAAAAATATTACTTTTTAATTACAAAGTCTAAATTTACTGTGATGTATTTTATTTTTTAGCAATAGATCTAGTAAGAAATACACACACTAAAAAATTAGGCACAATTCCTTTTGATTGTTTGAATGAATTACCCAAATAAGGATATGACCAATTCCCCTCAAAGATTGAATCTACATTGGTCTTATGCATAATCAATAAAACTTCAAGTAATTTCTATAGCTAAGGTCAATGGCTTTATTGTATTGAAGTTAGACCCACAACTTGATATTTCTCTGACTCAAATGTGCAACAACTTAAGAAGTGTTTTACATTCTTGTCTTTGTGTAAGAAGAATAGGTAGGGCTCCCCAAGGCTAGAGGTATGACCCAATCACCCTCTTTCTAGAAGTCATAATTAGCTTATACAACTCATAAATTTCTACCTCAACTCAAGGAAATACATATGGTGAGTATCTTCAAGGTATAATCTACATCCCTTGCACTAAAATTGATCAACTAAATCAAAAGGGTGAGCTACTAACTTAAGTTACTAGTCACAATTCAGGGACACCTACATAGACACATTCAAAATTGAGACAGTTAAGCCTCTAATCAACCCTTTGGGGACCATATGTAACCCTTCAATTTAACACCCTTGGCATTTATTTAAAGGTTTGAGCTCCAAATTTTGCCTTTTCTCTTTTTATATTGTGACTAAAAGGAAATACCAGTTGTTTCCCCTAGAGTGATCACTTCTCCAAAGGCAAGCCTTCTAAAAAAGGAAAATAAGAGAATGTGATTTCTCTTACACCCAAGTTCACATGTGCACACGAGTGGAGATGATACCTTCACAACACCTTTGGATCTAAACACAAATTGTGCAAGTGCACAAAAAACACCAAATACTTGTTCATTAACCTTTAGAAATTTAAGTGTGAGCTAAGCTAAGATAAACACACATGAACTTAAAAGCCTTGCAACCACAAATATGTCAAAGATTTTAGTTTTTTGTTTCTTAGAAATAAAGGCGCTGATCTACAAGAAAAGGCGTTGATGTATTGAACCTGCAAAAATATAGCCAAATATGCACAATGGGTTGTTAATCCTAGGAAACAATCTTAGATTTGAAAAACATAGGGTTGGCTTGTAAAACCAAAAAGAAAATTAACCAAAATTTTGAATAAAATCCTAAAATTGGAAACCCTAGAACAAATTAGAAATAAAAATCCTAGCTAAGAGGAGGCACCAATCCACAGGTGAAGGCGGTAATCCATAAAAATAAAGAGATCGCTCACGTGAAAGTGCAAATAGATACACCAATTCCTCAACTGTAGCTTAAAAGCACTAAAAACTCATGAAAAGTAATAAGAAAAAGAGGACTAGGGTTCCATCGAGCGTGCCAAAATGATGATGTTGAAAATTGAAAATTTATTTGTAAATAAATAACAAACCAGCCTCTAGTCTAAGATCTACAAAATAATTCAATAACATATCAGTAGAGCACTTCTTCATGAATGCAAATCATAAAATAAACATAGTTATATTATCACATTTATGAAATGCTTGACTCCAGTGTTCTCCTATCCTCCAAGGATTTTGTATGAATGATATTTTCTATAAACTATTTAACACATGCACAAGATGACATTGAAAGAATGAAGCATGAATGATTGATGTTAATGCAAGATAATGATGTTAGTATTAACTGAGGGGGGGGGGGGGAATCAGTGGCC
>MU223725.1:1711831-1722338 GCA_018584345.1 Thuja plicata | reverse complement strand
GGTACCCCAAATTTTCACTCTTTTGAAGTGAGCCCTATTAGGAGCCAACCCTGTTAAAGGTTACAAACACACTGTTAAGTGCGACCTTGTTAGAGGATTTTATACATAGAGGTTGTCACTTAGTATCAGGCATCGATTGCTACCATCCTTGAATTAGCCTCCTTAGACTGTCAATAGGTATCAGGCAAATCCAATGCTACTTTCATGAATCAACCTTTTTGGCACTCCTTGGGATGTACCTCAATATATAGAAGACTGTAAAGTCCTACTTTGTTAAGAGACTTGATGCTTCAATGGTTAAACTGAAACACTGTGACCAATTTCTAATGCAAATTTTAATTGCAGATTTTCAGATCTATTTAAGTACATTACCTCTCTAATCAATGTATCAATTCAATTCTTTGTGCTCCACACTTTCTGCTCTGTGATGTTGTGCTTCACTGTTCGTCGGTGTCTGCATAATTCTTTAGCTCTCCTTCAACTTGATTGATCAGGACTGTATGAAGTTCTTCTTCATCAGTTTCTCTTCAACATCCCCTTTTCATTCACTCCCCTTAATCCCCTTTTCGTGAATTTGATGTTACAAAAATGAATTAAGCTTGTCTCTTATATAGACATGATATTCACTGTTTCTTGATTCTTGATTCTTGATTCTTGGCATGAAAAAAAATCTAGCCAATTTGATTTAAAGCATAACTCCTGATTTATCTTGTAGTTATCTTCTTGCCAACTGTACAAATCTTCTTTAAATCAATTACTTAACTTTGGTCAAATAAAACAAAGAAAACAACCAGTTAAGTCTATCTTTTAGCTCTTGCCAGCTAGATATTTTGTCATTTTCTGAACTCTTTGTTCTGTCGGTCAATTTTTCAGTTAGTTGTCGGTGACAACTGACATTTCCGTCGGCATGACTCCAATTAGCTTCAGGATCTCCGTCCGTCGGGCATCATTAGATTTTTACTCGTCGGGCAACTTTGTTTTCAGCTCATCGGGCATCCTGTGGTTTTGCTTCGTCGGGCAACACTATCTTCTGCTCGTCGGGTATCACTGTGACTTTTCTTCTTTGCCTTTACCGATGGTGTGCACTCTGTCGGTGTTGTCTGTCACTTAGTGAATACTTGACTTTTATACATTGCTGAGAGTATAACCTTTGTTCTATTGATTCTCTGAAGTCTTTTGGCATTATGTACATGACCGTACAAATGATATCAAGTTGACATCAATGACAATACAAACCATTAACTGATTTAATGCTTTGCATTTATCTTCAACTTAACATTATCAAACATTTAATCAGTTACATGTCATTAAATGATACAAAGATATAGTAGAAAGGTCTCAAGGGTTCTCCAAGATAGATAAAAGAACATTAGATTCAAATGAGGAAGAAAAACACTCTTTTATAGAAGTCCTCAAGAAAATCAAGGGTGAAGATTGAGAGGTTAAAATATGAATGACTACGACAAGAGGGAAGATAAGAATTAATAAGATCAAGAGGTTAATTTGAATGAAAGGATGAGATTAAATGATAGGTAAGAGTTGGTTGACTTTTGGTAATACATCACAAAAACACATTGGATTTAGACATGTTGGAAGATGAGAGAGGAAAAAGATGACGATTCAATTAAATAAATAAACACATCCATCTAATTAATGGAGGAAAGGAAGTGGAAATTAGATAATTATTTAAATAAATATTTATTTGATCATGGGATAGAAAAAGCTAATGAATTAAACAAACAAATAAAAATATTTATTTAACTAATAGAGGAAGAGACTAATGAAATAATTAAATAAACATTAAATAATAAATATCTAATTATCTAATAGAGAAAATCATGATAAAATTATTAAGTAAATAAAATATTTACTTAATTAAGCGAGGTCAATTTTAGTTGTCTACATTTTTAGATTATATGGATCCCCAATCCCCACACACATTCTCCCAAAGTTTGTTTCAATGAGAATAACATTTTTAGAATTCACGTAGCAAATGAACGAGGTAAATAAATTGTATGTAAAAGGTCAGAAGAAAGGACCCTTCTTACTTGCAAGCGTGGTTTTTGCTGACTTTTTTGCAAATAGAGAAGGGTTGGAACATATTTATGAAATCCTTAAAAGATATATGTTAGAATTATAGAAGGTCAAAAACTTTGGTTGTGGGAGATTTATTCATCGACTCATACTACATATAAGAAAGTTTGTCTTTGTACACCAAGTGCTACTTGAAGAGGACTTGATTATGAATTGTTCATCCCTTGATGAGGTCTATAACACAAGAAAGACATGAGAGATATCAAATGGGGAAAGAAACAAGGGAGAAAAAATGATCTATGTTATAAAGGAGCCTATGCATAGATTGGAGATTCTATTGAAAAAATTAACACAATTTTAGATTATTTTGATAAATTAGTTGGTAAAGCCCATGTGATTGATTTTCATACCAACGACATGATTCTAACAAAGTACCAAAACCAATGAGTATAAAAATTATAGAGTACATGCAATATTTTGAGGTGTAGGCAAATAAGGTGCTTGGTGTTCTCCTCTATCTACTTTCTCATATGATCCAAAATATTGGAATAAAAAATTCACACAATCAAAAAATACTTTAAAAAATTCACTTATTCAAATTTCTTCAATATTTAGAATGACGAAAATACTTTCAAACTCTTTGAAATAAACGTGTACTTACATCCAAAATATTGTTGTTTAAAAACTCTCACCGTAAAAAATACTCCAAACAAATTCAGTTATTCAAATTTCCTCAATATTTAAAACGACAAATACATTCCAAACCCTCTGAAATTTGCTCGATATTTTAAACGACAAATACACTCCAAACTCTCCGAAATCTGTACGTACTTTATGGAGCTGCAAACTTCAGCTGCTTTACATAAATTATACCTCTTAAAATATATTAAAAATAGTATAAAATATCTACTTCGACGTCAAATCACTATTAAATGCACCCACGTAGAAAACTAACCAAAAAACAGAAAACCGTGACACGCACCTGCATAACTTAAAAATAAGATGAGAAAAACAGAAACACCTAGGTACGTATAAAAAACTTCAACAAGAGTCTGTAAAAATTGTGTTCAAACGTGAATGAAAAGAAAAAATGGAGATAGGCAGTCTGGCATATCCTCATAACTGCACATTTCATTGAATGTGTATAGGCAGTGGAGAACACAGAAACAAAACACCACTACAACAATACCACGAAGAAGGCAGAAAACATCGAGAATGAGGAGACGCAGCAGGATATGCTACATTAGTGGTCTACTGAGTTTTGGGATTTTGGCAATGGTGTTTGTATTGACTACAGTTTCGCTGTTTTTGGAAAGGAATAATCAATATCATCAATATCATCAATATCAATATACACATCAATACCCACCTGCAAACAGTGCCTCTTTATCAACACCCACAAATAAATCTGTATCCTCTTCCTTCAATCTGCAAGGCTTTGAGGTAATGTATGCAAACATGGTGCTAGACTCCTATAACTTTACTAAAATACATTCTGATTGGGACGTGCTGTACTTGAATTTACATAAAAAGTTGTATAGTAAAGGCCTGAGGGGCCCCTCAGAGATACACTGCTTTTTGTGGCTTGCGGACTGCTACAACCTTGCGAAACATCCCTTTTTTGCGAAGGTAAACAAGTACTCGTGTATCCAGAAGTTGTGAAATCAAAAAATAACCTCATCCCCAATTATTTTTTCTTACCACATTATACCCTGTTTTTTTGGGGGTCCTTTTGGGTTATGAGGCCAATGGCTGATTGAATGTAATTTTTTTGACCTGTTTGTTATGCAGAGCCTGATACCAATCCTTGGACCCGATATCATTCTGTATGGGATTAAGCTGTGGAGATTGACCAACGGGACCGCGAGAAACCTGCATTTGGATAACGAGTCAGGAGATTGCGATGAAGTTGTAAATGTGGTTATTGGAAGCAAGGTCAGAATATTGAAAGGCTCACAAATGTATGAAGGTAGATGGAGACATACGCTCCTCAACCATATTGCTGCATTGAAAGCCCATCAAAATCATGCCAACATAGAAGACGTGAGTTTCTCTTCGGTTGCAATTTAATTTTTCCTTGTTTACAATGATTCCAACTCCGTATTTTTCTGTTATGGATATTGATACCACTTGTTTACGTTTTCTTATTCTATCAAGTTTTACCAATGTTCTTTTCTAATCACATTCTGTTTATTCTTCCTGTCATAGTCCCAAACTTAGTTTATCCTGTTCTTGTGACTTTGTCCAGGCATGTTGGTTTAGCCTGTTATACCCAGTTCGTTGTTTCTGTTGCAGACATACACACAGACAACTTCTGTATTATTGCTGTGCTACGAAGTAGAAATGGTAAAACAAAATGAGCATAGAAAATGACAAAGCTGAAAAAATTGCATCAATGATTTGAAGAAATTTATGTACGTTGGATGCAGTCTGTATGTGCCATTTTTTATGACCTGACCAGCAGCTTCACATTAATAACTTTCACCAGCCAGAATCTAGTAACTTTGAAGAAAATAAATAAAGAATCCACATAGCGGCACCCACCCATTCACCATGTTTTATCCTATCGGAAAACCACCTAAAGGTCCTTTGTTGAGAGAGTGACTAATGACCAAAGGCCCATCGTTGGGCTAGTGCCTACAGGCCCTTTCGTTGGACGAGTCACTCCGGGGAGTTCCTCTTCCTCTGGTTTAAATTTCCGAGTGTGTCAGTGAAACAGAAGCAATAGCTTAGGACCAGTGTCTTAGATCTATAGTACCATGCCTACTATATAAAACATTAAAATATGAACTCCAAAGTATAATCTAGATTCTTAGGTATGCACTAATCATAACTGTCCTCATAACTATGCACCTTATTCAATGACCATATAGTTTTTAGTGGAGATTGAAAGCCCCAACTTTGCTTGTCTTTTCCTCTGGGGAACATAATCTTCTTTTTCTTTGCTCACACAAGGCATAATATTTTTTGCTAAAACATGTTTTGGAGTCGATGGATGTTCATCTTCCATCTTTGTTAACATTGCTTAATGGCTATATGTGGTAACTGAATATCGTTGTTTTTAGAATTTTATTGGTGGGCTACCATCCAGGGTGTGTCTGGACTCTGCATCAAATCCTAGCATGTTCTTTTTTCTATCAAAATGTTGAAACTTGGAACCACTGCTCTGTTGAGATTAAACTGAATTCATTTTTTCATGTGAAGTGCAAACACAATTGATACCAAATTTCTTCTTTGTCTCTTTGTGTAAACACGCTTTACATTTATCAACTTATACTACCATTGTAGGCTTGTAGCTTGTTTGTCTTGCCAAGTTACCAACATGCATATTGTCTATCCAGATTATCATTGGAATTGTACGGAGGGGAATAATTAGAAAGCCAGGAAACCCAATGGAAGATATCAGCTTCATCACCATAGAACCAGGAGAAGGAAATATAGTTATACTTCATGGAAATGTTGTATATGGGATCGAGGCTGCTTCTATTGGGGAAGAGACCACAATTCTGCAGTTTGCTTCTGCCAAATGCAAGATCAGAGACAAAAAACAGGCACTCAACAATGTCTTTTTACCTCCAGTCCTGCTTATTTCAGGTACCTATGATGTGTTATCAAGTCCAAACGATGTTAGGAAAGTTATGGTGAGCAACGAAGGTTTCATATTTGTGCCTAAGACCACCAACATTTTGAACCCGTTTGCTCCCGCAGAAAAGAATTTGAGCTTGTTCAGTTGGAAAAGTCTTTCCACTAAGTGCAAAACAAAGCATGGTTGTAGGACTTTCAGGTATGGATCGGCTTCCACAGCTATCCTCTCAAAGGTGAGCTTCGAGTACTCTGATTCCCAGGCTGAGGGAGCTCGCTTCAGAAAATTTACAAGTGACGACGAGGAGAAAATTGTGATTGTTTTGAGTGGTTCTCTGTTATACTTTTGTGCTGATATGGAAGTGCAAGGATATAGAGAAATGGGCATACTGGAAATTCATGGTTCAATGTATATTCCTGTTGGTGGTTGGCATGCACTTGTTCCTGCTTCTCCTTATAGAAATACATTTGTTTCTGTCCGCTGGAAAAGAAGAAAGATGGCAACAGGACAAAGGTTGTTTGGATCCAGGGGATTTTTGGGGTTCCGGATGATTATGCTGCAAAGTGGTCAGGCATATGATCCTTCCAATGAAAATAACTGTGATGTAATCTTGGTGATGCTTTATGGGAAATCTTTGCAAATGCTTCCTTCAGAAATATCTCTAGAGGAGTCCCAAACATTGCTGATTTCAGGACGTGACCCATGTCTTCTGTGGAACACTGGAAAAGCTTCAGTTGCTTTTGTTGTGATACACGTGTGTGGTTATGATGAGCAAATTGAGCATCTATTTAATGGGGACCCTAGGGCCTCGTCATATTTTAGTGGTGGAGGTAGAATCATGAGAAGAATCTGAGTTCTTAAGTGAGTTTTTTTGCATCAAAAGCAACAGATTTGAGAGTATATTTTACTCATTTTGAGCCCAGTTTATGTTGTGATAGGAGTCTTCTCATTTGTCTCCAAGACCCAAGCCAGTAGTGCTAATACCTGTTGAGAAACAAGCTCAGCAGCTCCACATTCATGCCGTTTCTCAAAAGAAAATTGTGCGTGACCACATTTGCATATCGGATTTCTGGAAAGGTTATGGGGTGGTATCAATCTGGGCAATACAACTGTTAAGAATTTTTTTGACCCTGTAATTATTTACACAAAATTATACCCATCCATTTGTATGTAAATAACTCTCAAAAAATATGTGCAAATCACAGTTGTGAGTTTTGAGTTCTTTCAAAATTCATAGAAAACAACTTGGTTCTTTTAGCTAAGCGAGTTACACGAAAAGTAACTAGATCATAATCTTCATCAAACTGTTAGAATTCTGATTTTCGATCCAGTATCTTTCTGGGCAAGTGGGCTTCTCTCTATATAGCTTTGTCAGATTTGAGATGGAGGACTCCTCAAAATGACTGTGCAGCAAAACCTCAGGAGCACTGATTTTCATAATGCCACTTTTGCTATGGCTAGCAGCTATTCAATACCAAACAAAAAATACAAATATAGCAGGTGAATTGCGTACAAATTCTTTTTAATCCAGTTTCCTCTGGTGTAAATCATTTTGAAATTTGTTTCTTCTTTTGTGGCATTAGCTGCGGCCTCTTAAAGGAACTGATTTGACTCTACTTTTTTAGAGGTTTGACTACTGAATGTCAAAATGTCGTCTTTGCTTTTATTTTATGGCATATTACACATGATTTTAAGCATTTTGAGTGTAGAAACTGCTGCTTGTGGTGTTTCTATCTGTCAGCTAGGTCATCTCTTCAATTCTCATAGAAGCACACTAGGTTGTTTGTTTTGAGCTGCTAGATTAGTGCTTTCATTACCTTTGATCTTTGTTATACTTGATGAAAAAACACACATTCCTTGATTACTATCCCATTTCATTGTTGTGGATCAAACTAGCAATATAATCAAAGCTTAACATATTATGTTTGTAATGGGTAATAAGACTGCTACAGGTATGTATACGTTCAACTTTCTTGATTAGCTGATCTGGTTCTAGACTTGGGCATCTTCAATTCTAATATTTCACTTTGAGTGAGTAATAGTCTTTGCAACATGTAAGTTTACATTATCTTCTAGTCCATTACACTATGAATATACATAGAGTCCCATCCAAGGTTGATTCAAATTCTTGGTGAGTAAGCTGCAGCACACTATGTATGCTTTCCATATAGGTGGATCTAATAGGTAGCTAAAGGTTATATCAGATCATTTTCAGAAAGGTCTTGAATATCTCAGCATTTAATCTTCTAGTCCTTTCCACATGGACATCTCATATGCCATATAAACAAACAGTCACATCCAAGGTTGATTCTAGATTCTTGGCGACTAAGCTGCAGAATACCATTTGTTCCATATAGTTGGATCTGATAGGCAACTGAAGATAGATAAAATCATTTTCATATCGGTCTTCAATATCTATGTATAAGATCTAAGAAACAATCCATGGCAATTTAGGTTCCATTATGCGGTAATCTAAAAAATATGAAATTGCAACTGCCATGATAATATCTTCTTATTAAAGTAAAATAACATAATATGCCCATGCACGTTGTATTGGGTAGAGAGTGTGATCTGAGCATACTAGAGAATAGATGTAATTACTCAATTTACCTTTTGCCTGATCTATGTATTCCAAATTCCAATAGGGATAAGTCCTGGGCTTCATCTGTGGTCAGGAATCAACGTACCCACAAATGGATGACATTGATTATGCGTTAATTTCATTCATTGCAAGATGGCATTAGGGAGTTCCCTCTGACATAACTTGAGGCTAGAAGATTTTTCTCAATGCTCTGGATTTTGATTGGATTTAATCAAAGCTTCCAACTGAGTTTGATTCCAGAAGTTCAAAGTAACTTCAAGTGGATAGTTAGTAGGGGAAAATTGTATGGTGCTCACAGAAATACTCTTGTTTTCACAGTTTGATATTAAAAGGGCACTGATAGTGGAAATTCTTTAATAAACCCATTTCAACTGTTAGTTACTCTGATTCACAATGAGGATCAGATAAATATTGGGAAACATTTTGATTTTATAAGCAGAAATCTTCATTAAATTGCATGAAAAGTGGGAAATTTTTTATTTGGAAGTATGCATTCTTTTTCTTTTCCAGAAAATCGGTTGTACTGATACAAAAAATCATTTTCTGGGTTGGGTCAGGGTTTGGTTTTTTTTATTTTTATTTTTTTCTGATTTTTGCAGTGACTTTTCCCCTAACCCCAATTCTAACCTGATTTTTTCCCAATTAACATTAAATTTTCTTATATCTTTTGATTCGCCAATTTATTCCTCAAGAACGATTTTAGCTGCTATGATCTTGATAGTTATTTGTACAGAGTTTGATGTGTAGGAACACAAAATATTTCTAACTGAGATATATTACAACAAAAGCTATATCTATATAATTGCACTGCCTTTAGCGGTGCATGAATGCAAATAGGATAATAATATCTGCTGATAGCTTGGGTTTATATCACATGAACACTAGGCTACCGGGTTCGGCCCTGGACCCCCCCGGACCCGGATAAATTCGAACCAGTTCGGGGTCCGGGTCCGGGTCCGGTCTGCCTGTTTGTCCGGGCAGGGTCCGAATTTCAAGTTCAAGTTCGAATCCGGGTTGCGGACGGTTGAACCCGGGCGAACTTCAAACCAAAAAATGAATTTTCCATGAATTTGAAGCGAATTTCGCGCGTGATTTCAGAAAAAAACATTTTTTATGATGAATTTAATAAAAATTTGGCATCCACAACCCTAAAAAGGTGATTTTAAAGGTTTTTTTTTGACTTCTAATTCTCATTTGTGGTATGCAAATAGGTTATTTGGTCTTGAGCAAGAGGAAATAGGTGGTTGAGCAAGAGCTTGGTTGTGCAAGGAGGAGTTGAAAGTTTGATTTGTGGACCTTCTTCAAGTGATTGTGCCTCATTTCTACACCTTTGCAAGCTTACAATGAGTGGAAGAGGTAAGTTCTTGTTCCATTTGCTTCAAGTTTTTGTTTTTGTTTAAGCATTTTATTTTATTTTCATTTCTCCTTCATTGTCCATTATTTTCCAGAATTTTTCATTCTCTTTTTTTATTATTATATTGAATATGTATACAAATTTCTTGCCATAGGAAAAGGAACTACAATGGCATCAACCTCTTCCTTAGTAGGCAACTACAATATTGACCAAACAGTAGAACCCCTTCTGATTCTCCTTTGTGGAAGTATGTTGATATTGTAAGTGCCCTTCCCGGAGGTGGTGGATTCCTTTGGAAATGTCGGGGTTGTGATGTAGTAAGGAATAGTTCATATTATTGTGTGGTAGGCCATTTGTGTGGATTCCCTGGAAGAGGAGTCAAGAAATGCCCTGGAAAAAAGATGCACCTATACCAAATGCAACAGTATTACAATATAGTGCAGAGCATGAGGCAGCAAAAGAGAGAGAAGAACGTAGACAAATTACAGCCAATAGTAGTAAAAGTAAAAAAAAAAGCAAAGGGAATGCAACCCCACTCTGTAGATGTTGTGATAAAAGATCACCCCTTTTTTACTACCTCAGCTGGCACTGAAAGTGAAGCACCCCTACAAAAACACTTAAAAGAAAGGGACCACTAGAAACTGCATTTCAAAATCAGAGTTGAGAACTTGCTGACATGGATGTGGCAAGATACTTGTATGCAAATGGGCTGCCTTTTAGTATTGTTCGCTCTCCATATTGGAAGCAAATGTTGAAAAGTGCCAATGAAGCTCCAAGAGGGTATAAGGGCCCTGGTTATGAGAAAGCACGAACCACCTTGTTGGATCAAGAGGTCAAGGCGCTTGATGATCAATTGAAGCCCATAAGGGATTCATGGATTGAGTCAGGAGTATCCATTGTTTCAGATGGGTGGAAAGATGCTAGAAATCGTCCC
>MU223725.1:1632286-1710056 GCA_018584345.1 Thuja plicata | reverse complement strand
TTCAAACAATGATACTTGAACTGATGTTTTGATTTAATTTTAATGTTTTGAATCTTTGATGTTGAACTTGAACTTGAAGTATATGATGGTATGATCATGGATTCATGATTCATGATGCTATGATTACAAATTTATAAGTGTTTTTATTGTTTAACTTTAAATGTTTACTTTTTATGATACTATGTGACATTCTAATCTTAACTCATGCTTCTAGGCTGCATAAATATCAAAATATGTATATATATATAAACAAATTACATATTTTTGTACTAACAAACCCGAACCCAAACCCCTTTTCAAAATTTGCCGTACCGGCGAACCGGTTCTTCGAACTCGAACCCGAATTCAAACACGAACCGGCATCCTAGCATGATGAACATTACAAAATAATTTTGGACGGTACGAGGAATAATTGAAAAGATAGAACATACAGAAATCCATGGCCTGTATACTTATATGATAGCATTGTTTAAAAAAAATTGCATGTGCCAAAAACCAAACAAAACAAAAAATTCATCCATTTGTTGTGAAACTAGAACCATGATTGACAATAATTGCCACGAATAAGACATTTGGAAAATGTAATGCCCCTATATTCAAGTCAGATAAGTACAAAAAATGCATCTTTCCTACTGATATATCTTGTTTGCGCCCTTTCTTAAATGGTACCAACGAATAAGGAGGCTTGAAATTGACTGTATTGGCAGTCTGGCAGCATTATCTTTTTATTGTATGTGTGTCTCTCTTTGCATGGATTGTGTTAGGAGTCTCCCAATTAGCACTTTGTTGTGACTCAATCCTGCATATTATTGATGGCATCGCAATATCCTATTATTGTTGTTCCGGACTGTTCAGCAAGAAAGTCATGTCAATTTTTCGTTGAAGATATATTATTGCTGTTTAAGTAGTGGTTAGTCACACATCTTCTGAATCTGGATTTGCAGTTCTGTCATTATTACTAGATTAATTCTAGAGTTCGCTTGCTAGAAGCTTTAGGTTCTGATTGAACCCAAACTAAACATGACAGCACCTTCTATCTTCAAAATTCAAATAGCCGATAGAACTTTGACAACAGGTCATAATGGATTCAATCAGCATCATATGTTAATGGTTAGAATGTGAAACATCATAGGTTAATTGTGGAAATCGATTCAGGCTTTAGTGTAGTTATGTTAATAACCTTAATTAAGAGCTTGGATGTTTATTAGCATTTCAGACAGTAGTAGTCAGCAATCTTAGATTATCATACACTACTTGGTTTCGAATTGCAATTCTATTTCGTAAGTGTGTGACTTTTGATTAACAATGAGTGAGATGTACAATGCACCAAAAAACGATCAACTGTTCCACTAAGATGATCAATATCTGTCAAAGGTTCAAACATTTCTCTGTGAACCAAGTTTCTATAATTCGAAAGGTTTGATATGAAATCTAACAATGTAGGATGTATGGACAGGGAAAAACACCCCCTTACTGTTCCCAAAATGAAAGAATATAAGGGAGACGTCCCCATATTCCAAAGCTTTGTGGGGATGCCTTGTTGCATCGTTGCATCTTGACAGTGTCTCTGATGTCAAGATGACCCTATGGTTGTCAAGTTAAAGACAACAAGGAACAAAAAAACAGAAGTTAACATTGCAAATAAAAATGGCGATCTCCGGAAGTCAATCTGAATGCAATGCACCGAGTGTTTATTACTGGGGAAAAGGGAAAATTTTGTGGAAAATCTCGTGACTCCACAAATTAGTTCAATGTGCATCTGGACATTTATATGCCTCATCAATATTGTTCTATAACTTGATAGAACAGGGGTTAGAATCCAAACTTGTTTTTTCAATCAATGTTTCAGATCATAGTTCTCATTAGAAAGAGTAATATGTAGAATTGGAGTGCAGATATAACCTTAAAAAGAGTGGGAGGGAAGATGAGACGAGAGGAAAAACTAAAATATAAAAATGTGAAAATATATATTTGACTAAGTAGAATAGATAGGAAAAGGTATGTATTATCAGTATCTACATGAATGGAAAACGATGTGGTTTGTTGAGAACAAATGTTTACCAATATAGTTAATAACAGATATATATTTGATAAAATATACAGATAAGAGCAATCTTTGTTATGCTTATATAAATGGCAAGGCATATATAGCTAGGTACACAGAAATATGTTGGTAAGATCATGGGATTTGTATTTATACATGTGTGTATGGATAAGCAATTTAGATGTCTAAATGTAAGGAAGCTCAAAAATCTGCATAAGAATTTGTTAGTTAAATTAACAAAACCACCATAAACTTAAATGTCATTCAAAATATGAATGATAAATTCTATAAAATATTCATCATCATCATTGACTTTAGATGATGTAAGAACATTAGATGAACTACAAGTAGTGTCAATGTCAGTGCCACTTGCACTAAAACTGTGTTGGCCCTTAGACTCCTCAAGTGAAATATGTTGGGGAATGGATGTATCCAAGTTAGTATGCGTTGACTTTCTATCCCAAAACTTTGTGTCCCCTTCTTTTTAGCCATGTTGTTTGTGCAAAAGGGGACATAAATTGGAATGCACATAGACTGGGTTTTTCGTTCTGTGTAAATGCAATCTATTGCGCTTTACTGAGTGGATGAAAGAATGTGTTTCAATCCCCGTCAAATGCAAATGAACTAGTAACTTATGAAGACAAAGTAAAGAGAGAGAATTATATATATTATTTTTAAATATATTTTTTTTTAAATTATAAATGAATGTTGATACTTCAAAGACTAAATTATTTTTAAATTGAACTTGCGATAAATTTTTGATTGCAAGGGGTTGTAAATGTTGATTGTTGGCCACTGATTGTAATGTCCCCACTACTCCGGTTTTGTCTCTTTTGGGGTGAATCTGCAAAAGAGGTGTTAGTAGGAAACAAATTGTAAACATATAAACACAATTTAAGAATCTAACTAGTTATCTACCCAATTCTTAACCCTTCCTAAGAGAAGTCTGCTAGGTCGGGCTCATAACCTTTGCTGAGGACCCTTTGGCTTTGAATGATCTCATTCTAAAGCGACCCTTTGGTTATTCTTGTCGTTGTCCTCTGGAACGCATCCCTTAGGAACTGCAGGCCGACCATTATCTGGTCCATTCCTCTTCTTGGAAGAGACATCCTCTATCCAAGGCTTAATCACATATGCATATGTTGGTTATCAGTATATACTGGCTAATGAAGACTGTATCCTCTTATAAATCTGAACATGACAATGGAATTATATCAATTTCCAATTGTCCTTTTATCATCCCCTATGTAGCTTGGGTTTCATAATGAATATAAGATTCACAGTTCCAAGTTTATAGAGGGCTTATCACATAATAATGAATAATAATTTCATTAACATAATCAACATCATAATTTTATTTCAAAATATAATATCAAAAGAATAATTTCTACAAATATAAATTATACCTATAAATCTGTAATGATTATATATTACTATTATTGAAACTATATTTATTTTCTTCATCAATTATATACAATGCTGACTGTATTAAAAAATATGTTATTTTGCTGACTTGTATTATTTCTTTCCTCTTCCTTATGAAGAGTAACAAAATATATTTTTTCCCCTCTCCTATTCGATGTTAGAGGTAGTATATATTAACCCTCTTGTAATCTATAGTCCTCAAGACTTCATTGCTATTATCCATATACACCAATCGCTGTCTATAGTAACGATTAGATGATTATTAGTCAATTGCCTACTAAGTCACTGTCTCATCTTTGGCAAACACTAACACAATTTGGTACCTGGCATCGACTTGGGATAGTCACTAACAACATTTAAATACTCCACTGTTTGCGTATGAATTTTGTCGACTACTTACTATGTAAATAGTTAATGATTTATATCCTCTCCATTTTCGATCATAGGCTATCAACAACCACCGTATACGTTACTATATCTAAGGCGTTGGATATCATTTGCCTTGGATTGTAATTATAATAACTATTATCTAACGTGCCCTCTTCAGGATATAATCCGGTCTAAAGAAGTTATGGATTATAATTGCTGTTGCTCGTTATCATTACATTTATTTATTTATTTTCATATTTAAATATCATTTTTTATATTATATTAATTAACATATTATATTCCTATTTTATTATAATGATAATTAGAATACTAATAAATTGTATTATAATTTATTATTATCTGTTTGTTTATTAATTTATTTAATAAAATTATATTATTTGAATATTTATTTATTATCAATATGATTTATTTGCTTATCACTTTGCATTTTTGTCTCTTAGAAATCTTACAACATTGATATGAGAAGGTTATGGGTATTGCCAATAGGGTTTTAAACGGGGGACATGACATTGATGTACCCCCAATTGTGAGCATCCTTAAACTTATCATGAAGAGCCTCAGTATTTTGATCATTTGAGTGTACAAAATCATTGAACTCACTCGTGACTACATCTTGCAAATTAGGATTAGGGAAGAGTCTACAAAATGCTACCTTGTCAAAAACTTCAAAATCTCTACATGGGGCAACCCTTGTTGGCGCATAAAGAATCTCAACAATATAGTGTTTTGGACTTAATGCAAAGACACGATGTAGTGGGGTGGTCATTGTTTTCTTTTTTTCTTCAATAATTGTGTGCACTTGTTTGAAGAAAGCTAGGATCTTGCTCTTTCACATTTATGGTAAACTTCATATTCTCAATCATTGACTCAATGCCATCATATCTCTCTTCTTAGCAAGGCTTTATGCTAAAAATGGATTCAGTGAAACTAAGGAGATACTCCACACCATCCCACCAAGAGTCATCTAGGATCACCTACTTAACATTTGTTGCTCTCTTATTGTTGCTTTGCTTCCATATGGACAAATTTTGGCTAATCATTGTAATGTCACAAATTGCGTGCGTTGCAATTTCACATTACATAAACCTCTCTTTATTCCAAGAAAAAACTTTTTTGAAATTGTACAATGATTTTATTAAAAATTCTTCTTTCTAGCAAAAGATTGGATCGTTCCCCGATCTTTGATTCTGATTCTTCCCAGACAATAGCACTATGCGTGGACATCCGTGTGACACACTAGTGTCCCACAAAAATGCAAGATTTAGTTTACCATTGGAGCATTACATTTTTTGGATTTCTCTAGTGTAATGCTCTTGTTAGTTAGGTCGGGCGCCATAGACAACCAAACCTTCTTTTTGTCTCCAAAATCTTATGTTAAAAGAAAAAGAATTTAGGTTTCTCTCACTTAGTTTTCATTCACTCATGCATGCATGCACAACTTATAGTTCTTTGAAGATTTTGAGATAATGTCTGGGACTAATTTTTTGATAAGACTGAAAAGCTTTGGTCCACATCTTCTTCTCTCATGGTATTAGTGTGACGATAATCCCATCCCTAGCTAGATTGTCCTTCCGATACTGTAGGAGATTGGCAACATTTGTTAGCAATATGTGTTCAGTGTTGTCATTCATGTCAACTTGATGAAGTGATGGGTTGCCTGATGTGTGGAAGCTGATAGGAGTTTGAAAATGAGTGTTCAAATGTTGCTCCGATGTTTGGTGACGACGTTGAGTCAATATGTGGTGTTTCTAGAAGGTAATAGTATGGGATGTTGGAATATGCAGGAAAGAGTATTTCAAGTCCTTAAGGGAGAACGCTTTGCATTCCTCCGCATAAGAAGTTGGTAGCTTGTGGTTCTGGTTGTAATGTCTATGGTCTGTGAATGTTGCACTATCATATTTTCAGGTTCTTAGCAGTTTAGAGGTTGAAGTTGTGATTTGTTGTTTGTTGACAGTAAAGCTTTCTGTTAGGACTGGTCAGGACTAGTCCGGAGAATGCTCTGCTTTGGTGTTTTTGGGTGTGCGGCTTGGTGGACATATTTAGAAGGTATGTAGTGTTCTAGTTCAAAATTCATGTGTTGGTTTTCTCTGCAAGTGAAGATATGTTGTTTTGCTGTTCAACATCATTGTCTGTGTTGGTCTCTGGCTGACTTAGTGGACTATCTTAATTGAATTGTGATCTGTTGGTTCAAATATGCATTAGAGGTTGTTATGGGTCTTACCCTGTCGTGTTTAGATCCACATTAAGTTATGTGCATTGAAGAGTGTTTGGGCAAATTGTTAATGTGTTTTAATGTTTTGCTACATGTTACATTTGATGCCATTAATGGAGGATGTTGCGTTGCGTGTGCTTCATATAAGTCAATTGCGAAAGGCATGTTATGGTGTATTTAGGTCCCCTTTATCTCTTGGGGTGGACTACATTGAGCATAAGTGTTCATGGTGGCCGACTTTGTGTAAATATTGTTTATCTCTATTGTGGCTGACCTAGTGGAGGTTTTCGGTAATCAAGTTAATATATATAGGCATACGAACGTTTGAGTTGGATATGGATTGAGTGTGGATTGAATGTGATGCAAATGTGGAAGAGCAGAAGTGTGAATATCAGTTGTCATTCGCTTTATTGATAATATCTTTTAGGGTCGATAGAGTTTGACACAATGAATGTGTGAACTATGTTTGATATAATTGGGAGATCCTACTTAATTTCAATTCATCAATTCCTTGTGCCTGCTAGTATACAGTGAGTCCTTTTGGAAACTTGTGCAATGTTGTACTTGTCCTGGAGTTGTGTGCTTCAGTCAGCAAGTAACTTATATCTTACCATGGGATCATACATCTCAGTCCTACAAGCCCCTTGTATCTTGCCCTAAGGTTGTGCGCCTTAACTTGCAAGTCCAAATCAGGAGTAGTGAGCTTCCTTGGCCTTTGGCCTAAAACATTGTATTCAAGTTATTCATGTAGTGAGGGTGATTCTCACCATGGTTTTTCCCACATTGGGTTTTCCATGTAAAAGAATGGTGTTCTTGTTTTCATTGCATTATCTTTGATAGAAAAAGTTTAAGGTTTGTTGAAGACTGATTCACACCCCAATTTTGTGGTGTGTTCAACAACATTGTCATTGAAGAACTTTTCACTATTCATTGTATTGTCTTTAAGAGCATATAAATTTCCTTTTTCTCATTTCATGTCAATTATTGTTTATCTGTCATGGTTAACTATGGAGGTGGAAACACCAAAACAAGGGTTTGATTGAGGCAAGCCTCTTAAGAACCACCTCCAACCTTTCTCTCTATTTTTTGTTTAGTTTTTGAATAAATCCTCTCCGTGGAAGCTCTTGTGGACTTTGAACAATATTGTTGACTTCTTTTATTACTCCATTGTGTGTTCAAATAATTCATTCTAATATTTTGTTCTAGACAAGTGAAAAAATAAAAAAAATATATAAGAATTACGATATATAATCAAATTATGAAAACGTAAAATTTTATACTATTTCACTTACCTTCAATAGCTCTAGTTTTGAAAATGATTTAAAAGTGCCTTGTGACGTGGTGGTTGGTGATAAACATTTGGATGTCCTCAGCCTCTAAACACAACTCTTTGATCCAATCAATTTCGTTCTTAATTTTTGTAGCATAAGATTGAGAAAAGGGATTACACAAGGTGTTCAAAAGTTGCGTTTAATAATGTTCCTCAATCAACAACCTAGTAGCTTTATAATTTGTCGCATGTTTGTTATGACTTGAACAATGTTATGGAGTCCCACTTCCTCAATGGCTCCGATGAAAATATCAGCAATAAATTGGCCATCTTTCTCTTTACAATTCCATGGCTCTCAAAAACATTTTTCCTTTAGGGGACTCTGCTATGACTTTGATCAAGGGTCAATTTCCACCATCTTTCTGCCCATCGAAAACAATGGACACCTTTGTCTCAACCCATGAATCCCATATAAGATTCAATGAATCTTCTACAAGCCTGAACTCTTTTTCCAATAAGATGCTGCACACCTTCTCATAACTTGGACCCTTGTATCCTAATGGAGCCTCGTTAAAATTTTTCACCAGTTCTTGCCAATGTGGTGAGTGAACAATGCATTGAAAGCAATCCATTTCTATAAACCCATCTTGCTATGTGTTACTTGACAATATCTCAAATCTCATTTTGAAACACAGTTTCTAAAGGTCTCTTTGATCTTTTGTTTGTAGTGGGTTCTTCACCTTTAATAGAGGCCAAAAATGGGTGGCTCTCTACCACAACATTGGGATTAGATGGGGGCATGGGGGCTTCATTCCATTTGATCTTTGTTTTGCTAAGGGGTGATTTGATTTATGGCCTACTAGTTCATCTTCTTGTTCTTGCTCCACAAGATATGCTCACTTGCTCTAATGGTACATGTACACTAGTCTTTTCAGGGCAAGCTTTGATGCCTTGTCTAGGTATTCCACACAAATGAGCTTACATTGCATTCGTGGCAAATCCAAATAATAACCCTTACCACCTAGAATTGGTTGTGTCATCCATAGATGAGAATTGAGATCTGTTTCAAATTTAGGTTGAAGTATGGAGCTAGAACTAGTTGCCATTGTGATTCCTATGGCAAAATTTGTTATAAACAATGCATTCAAAACAAAATATATTAAAAATAAAAAATCGATATATAAAACCTAGTTCTTTTGATACATTCATAGAAGAATTAAAAACTTAGAAAAACAAAGCGAAGAGTTTGTTTCATGTTTGCAAAAAAAAATGAAAAACTTACATCTTTGCAAAAACATTCTTCTATGATGTTCTTGGATGCTTGTAAATATGTAGGAATGACAATGTCATTATTGTAAAAATTTCTAACAACTACTTTTGTTGATTGAATAACCTCTTGGAATGATATTTGTTTTTTTTCAATATAAATGAGTTAAATGAACTTGTTTTGGTGTTTGATATGTTTTACAAGTGAATTTTAAGGTGTGTAGGTCAAAGTCAAAATAAATTTAAAACAAAAAAAATTAAATGTGCAGGGGATAGATGAGTTCATCCAAGTTCCCCTAGATTCGTCCTAGGTTCGCTTTCCTAGCCAAATCAGACACCATTACTGAGGATCTTGTCTGAATCTGCAGGTGGACCAAATTGGATCACGGATTTGGTTCTAGACTCGGATCCAACAACATAGTATATATGTATGTATGTATGTATATGTATATGTATAGTTTTTTGCCATGGTTATTTTGAATTAAAATGTGAGACACTACTATTAGGAGGAATGAAAGCAAGGAAACAAGGATTGAAGAGGTGATAGGTAAAAAAAAATATAAAACAAATTTCTTTTTGGTCAAAAAGTGATCAAGCCAATATGAATTGCGATGCAAAACTATATATTTATATGGATGTATATCCTTCTATGTAGTGGAATTAATGAAGTGTTATTAATGTGAATGAACCAATATAAATGAGGGAAAAAGGAAAGAAGGGAAGGGATATGGGAACCAAGGGGGTTGGCAAGAGTGTAGGGAGAATTAGGAAATTAAGGCAAAAGATAAGCGAGAGAGGGCACACGAGATTAGAAGGTGATGTATGGAAATGCAAACACAGACAAAATTGAATGAGAATAATCAAAAAGGAATGTAAGTAAAGAGAGCAACTGAAAAGACAGTGAAAATGAAACTAGGAACAAGAAAGCAAGAGGAGGTGAGGGAGGGCAGGTATGTAAGGTGGGAGGAACAAAGGAGCAAGCCTGAAAAATGTAGGGATTGGCTTTGAAGACAAGACTAGGGCTAGGGGGCACCACTAAGGAGCTTATTGAGAAGAGGTGGGAGGAAGGTATATGCAGAGAGATTAAACTAAGCTGGGGGAGGTAAATCAGAGAAGAAAGGTGGAGAGATAGAGGAGGGGGCTAAGACAGAGGTCCCTAGATAAGGGGGAAGAAGATTGGAGAGGGGGAGGAGAGAGGATATGGGCTCTAAAACTATGGCTTTTATGTCTCTGCTGCTTATATACTCTGCAATGTCTGGGATTAGTAGGTTTCTAGGATGGTTATCACTGCGAAGTATTGACATTAATGGGAATGTCATCTTTATATTGAACATGCAGCACTTCATTTCCTTTTTGATGGAGGGCAGATGAATATAAGTTAATAATTAGATTCTCTTTCTGCAACAAGAAGTTTCAATTTTTTCTTTGCTAGGTGATGTATGCATTTAAGGTATGCTTTTATAAAAAGTTTCAGCTTACTTAAGTTTGTTTAAATTATTATTTTTATTTTTATTGAGTCAATGTTGGAAAAGTTAAGGCTATGTTGTTATAAGTCACCTTAGTAACTTAGTTCTAGCATTAAACTGTTAATTAGTTTGGAGTTAGTTTCCCATAAGTAGTTTGGATCAGTTATGGAAATGCAATGTGTTATAAGTATTTGCACAAATCGCCGTAAACCCAGCTGATATGAACATTGTTACATTACTAATATCCTTTATATTTTTTTGTGCCCGTTATCACAATGTTGGTTGCTTTTACAATATTATTTGTTTGCAATTCTCTCCATTCAAAGATTAAATTTTATATATTATTCTTGTAGATGTACCTTGTTGTCTCCAAAATTAGAATCTTTTTAGCTGCCCTTGAAAGAGCTCCTTTGGTCTCCAAAACTCAGAGAAACACTGCTTACCCTAAAAAAACCCTGTAGTAGTGTCTTTGTTTTGTGTTCCTACTTCCATGATTATGTCTTGTTTCTTTGCAAATCAGGCTAATGATAAATTAAAATACAGATTGTATTATTAATATTTATCCCAACTTCTGCCTGGGAAATTTTGACGAGGGTTAAAAACAGTAATTCCTAATAGTTGAGCTGAACTTTATTTGTAATATATTGAGGGTCAAGGAAATATGAAGGATAAATTTAGTTACGGTTGAAACATACCAATCCCTTGTAGGTTTTTACATAAATCACTTTGAATTGGTATATACTTAAAAAGTGGTCTATAAAACATTCAGTTTAAGCCTGTAGACCTTGAACAATCTGAAGTCTCGATTGACTGTTTTTGGAAATTCCTCAAAACCATCTTTATTATCACAGAAATGGTGAGAAAATATATTAGCATGAAAATGGCTAGGAACTTAATTTCATCCATGAATTTGGAAAATCGTGAAAAAATGGGTGCGGGCACATTTTATGACTTGTTGCAGATTTATGTGTGTGTACGTATATTGAGCTTATAATCTTGTTGATTTGCTTGTCATGACATTGTCCCAAGAAATCAGGCTATCTCTGGTTTACAGAGCTCTGATCTTTGGTATAAAAAAAAAGCAAAGCTGGTAAGCAGACAATACCAAGCCAATTTTCTTGGCAACATTTTGTAAAATGGCTCTCTTCCTCCTGACAGCAGTTTCTAACTCCAACCAACTTCATTGTGGATGCCATCCAACTAGCATAATGTGATCATGAAATCAATCGTTATTCCAGAAACAAAACATTAATTCTGTACACATCATTTCGATAAATATTTAATGATGATGCTTAAAAACACACACAATCAAAAACCAGAAATTCAGCTCTAAATATTTAATAGTTGAAGGAGATACTAACATTTAAAATCTACATAGGTTTATGTGTACTATGCGTACTTATATTTCTCTCTGCCACATAAACAGTGCATAACACCCAAGTGTAGTTAAGTCATTGGGATCTTCTTGTAGTGATGCATTGAACAATTCCTCTGCTTTCTCTTCATTGCCCATCAACACCCAAGAAAATTCTGCGTACTCCGCCAACAATTGAGGATTCCAAGGCTCCATTGCAAGGGCTCGTTCATAATATTTCTCTGCCAAATCCTTCTGCATCCAAACCTTGCTCAAGTACCGTGCAAAATCCTTATCAAAATGCCTTTGAGGATCCAATTCCACACCCCTATATGTTTCAATTCTTGCATTCAGAATTTTTGTAGCTTGTTCATAAGGTAGCCAATTGTAAGGCACTGTTGCAGAGGACAAGTCATCTGAAAGCACAGGACGATAACCAAGTTTTGTATATTCAACTCTTGCTGTAGGCAAAATGTCATTAGATGGACCCCCTGTGAAAAATGGCTGATTGGATTCATTTAACTTAGGTTCCTGGTTATTCCCTTTGGAATGGTCTTCCTGCTCGTGATCATGACTTAAATTACCAATCATAAGCCTTGGCATAGGCCATGTTTTCCTCTGCATGACATTTTCATATAACTTCTTTTGTGTACTCTTAACCTGATCATTTACATGAAATGACACATTCCTAGAGACCACCGGTGCCCAAATCTTAACGATTGCCATTCCTCCCAAGCCCTTAATTCTTGCACACAATTTATTTGGATTGACCAAACCAGCTGTGGAAAAATTATGCCAAAGCCGAATACCAACTTGCATGGATCAAAATCTTCCGTAAAACTCAAAAGCTGGTAAACTAAAGCAGAAGTGCCTTCTTCCGGGAAACAAGCAACGGGAATCTCTGAGGGACTAATAGAGTAAGACTGAAGCTGCAGCCAGTAATATCACAGAGTGGTTCAGAAGCTTTATTGAGACATCCGTTTGGTCTGAACATAAAATTTCTATATCTTAGGGAGGCTGCAGTATTCTACAACATCAGACTGGTTAAGAACATTTATTGAAATACCGAATTCGCCTGAACATAAAACTTTGCTCTCTTAAACAGACAATTTACAGCAAGCTTTATGTTGGAGAATTGTCTCAATGAATTTAGAGAACAGGAACATCAGACTTCTTGCCCACGTGAAAGAAAAAAGAATCTATTTTATCTTGTTCCTGGCACTGGTTGTATTAAGTTATTCCAGAAACACCAAGGACTCAATGAGTTGTTCTGCCTTGATTGTTTTCGATTCTTTGCTTCCTACAGTTATTCTTTTATTGGAAAATGCTCTCTGGCCTTGTTGCGTAAGACGGTCCATATTATTTGAAAGTTTCAGAGCATGTTTGAAGTGTGCTTGGAAAGAATGCCACAAAAAGTGTGGAGTGCTTGGGAAATGTAATTGATTTTGGGCATCTTTTAGAACGTTACCTTTTTAACAGTGTAAGGTAATTGGTTTTGACCATGCCTTCCTGATCTTTTATTTACTATTAATAGAAATAATCCATAAATTTCAAACACCTTAAATTGTCATTCAAGTTTACTGTACTGAATTTTTACTATTTTAATGAGAAGTTCGAGGGTAACAGATCTAGAATAAGTATTTAATTAAAAGTGATAATTTTTTTCAACTGTCATTTTTCATTCAAAATAATTATATAAATAGCAAGTAGAATATCCCCCCAAAAAACAAGTAGAATATTCTCATAAAATAACTATTTTTCAAGAGTAGAATAATTTGAATAAAGGTGCAAAGAGGAAAGGATAAATTATCTAGTGTAGTGCAAATTAAATTATAGAGGAAAACTACATTTTCCATAGTAGAATAAGGGTGCTATTTATGTTAAAAAGTTTAAAATATCAATTGAAAAATTTAAGTTACTTAACCTATAGTGAGATAACTATTTGAATTGTCACATATTTAAAATAATTAATATTTATATAGATAGTAAATGAAATATCAGCGGTAATGAATAACTTTAAAATCATTATTTTTGAGAGTAGAGTAAAGGTGCAAAAAAGAAATAATAAATTATCCATTGCAAATTAAATTATAGAAGAGAAAATACAAATAAATTATGGAGCACAAGTAAGTTAAGTTTTATTACATAAAACAATATTAAAGTTTTGATGGTTTATTTGTTTTTAAAATTTTAAAAATATCAATTGATATATAATTATAGAATGTAAAAAATAAAATTTATTGGGCAATAAATTTGTCAGAATGAAAAAATCGAGGTGAAAAGCATAAGCGACTTGGGCTCTGCAATTGAGTCCCAAGCTGCTCTTTGACGAGGCCTTCCAAGTAGAAGGCCTTTGTCTTGTTCGTACTGGTGCATTCATTCGTATTGGTGCATTCACTACTGCATTTATTGCATTCATTTGAGGTATTTTATGGGCTCCAATAAGCTCGGTGATGGGCATTCTACACCGTCGACCTTGCCTTCTGCTTCGTCTGCGAGGGTTCGCTCCTTTAAACAAGTGGTTGAAAACAAGGTCAAGATCTCTGATGGAGCGCAGTTCATCCAGTAGAGGCCTAATGGCGAACACACCGCACAACATGGAGAAGATAGAGGTAAGGCCCTCCTAGCCAAGGCTATGATTGTTAAACCTAATTTCCAAATGTTGGTTGCTATTGAATAGAATAGATTGAAGGATACTACTTTTTTCTCACTGCTCAAGAATTAACTAGGCTTCCATCATGTTCTTTTTTGAATGAATGGCTCCATAATGTCTGGTCTAAAAAGCTAGGGCTTCATTTTACTTATTTTCACATGATTCAAAAGGGTTTATTTTTGATATTTACGGCAAACCCTACCAGTCATAAAAAAGTTATCAAGAGACAATTCTGGAAAGTGGGCTCTTGTAATTTTAGGGCTTTTTCTTGGACTCCCGATACCATACAAGATGAAATCCTTGCCTTCTCTTGCCGTCGTTGGCTCATAGTCGACAATCTTTTACCCTTTCTTTGGAATTTGATTCCTCAAGCGTTGGAACCGATAGAAAACGTTATCAGAGTGGATAAAACGAACACTCTGCTTCCCCACATCGACGCCAAGGTTCTTGTTTCCATCAACCCGAGCCTAGATCTTCCAAAGGAAATTTTATTTGACCTTGAAGGACAAATGATTTCGTGCCCTAATACGTTTCTTGGCGGTATCAACGCTTGCTTTCTCTGTAGAAGGGAAGGCCACATGAGACTTTTCTACCCTATCCTTAAAGAGAAGGCTCATCTCCCTAAAGGCACCAACAAAGTAATTTCTAAGCCTTCTCAACCTGTTACCCCTCCCCAATTAGTGGGTACGTCTAGTTCTCTTCATCCTACCCTTATGGTTCAACCTCCTCCTACCTTTGAGAATCTTGCTGCTTCACTTGATGCCTTAAAACAAGCTTTTAACAAAACCAATGTCCCCCCATCCTCATGTATTGTTGATGTGAATACTATTTTGAAAAATTTACCCAATGCTAACTCATTGGACTTTGGTTTGGACCCTAATGGCCCTCAGCCTAAATACAGGACTCAAAATGCCCAACAGATTGCTCTCAAGAGGATTAGAAGGTTATCATACCCTGAATTCAAAAGCTTGTCCATCCCCAAGAAGTGTTTGAATAAAGATTGTGCCCCTGCTTTTAATATCTCGGGGCCACATGAGGGTTCCATCATTTCCTCCACTCCCTTGGGTGAGGGTGATGCTATGGAAGGCAGTGACCAAGCTGATATGGAAACAATGGAGAACTCAGGGCATCGGGTTGAGAAGTGTGGTAATAAGGTTGATGTAGATGCATCCCTAGATGGGCTTGGTGCTCTCAAGCAAGCTTATGGTGATGAGGAGAAACCTTGTAACTTCTCTCTAGTGGGAATTCCCGCCTCCCCCCTAGGATCCATCATTCTCCGCACAACAGTTTTGCCATTGTTTCCCATGGTGCCATCCCTACCCAATTGAGTGGACCAAATGATGGGTTTGCTGTGAAAAGTGTTGTTGAGAAGTTGGAAGAAGGGGAGATTGAAGGAGGGACTGTAACACGTTGCAGTGAGGCCCAAAAGGAATCCAAAGTGTTTGCCTTTAATGCACACAAGAAGAAGATAAGAGTGAGAACTAAGAAAATTGAACAAGATGCGAATATTGAGCCCCAAGCTAAAGAGCCTAGAGAGTCCTCTGCTAAGAAGAAGAGAGGGAAGCCTCCTGTCCTGACCAATGACATGCAACCTTCCAAACACCCTAGGTAGCAATTCCCAAGTTGCTATAAGAGCTTTAAAGCTCCCATGGTAACAAACCCATGATGTTTTGCATGAATATTAAATGCTCATCTTGGAATGTCAGGGGGTTAAAATCCCCAAATAGAAAGTATGTCTTTAAAAGATTCCAGATGATACAGAAAATATTGACATTCTCTTGCTACAGGAAGTTAAGGTGGTTGGATTCACTCTTGACATTAACTTGAAATGCATCTAGAAAGATGCAAGATGCTTCTTAGACAAGCATCATAAGGGCAAGGGTGGCGCTGCTATTCTGTTTAGTCCCAAATGGAGTAAATGCATTTTTGATTGGGGGTGCTCTCCATGCAACATAGCAGTTTGGATCACTTTTAAGAGTAATGGGCTTGAGTCTGGTATTTGCAATATATATGCTCCCAATGATCATAAGGAAAAGATATAATTGTGGAAGTGGTTGTTTCAACTAAAAAACATCCCATGGACCATGGGAGGGGACTTTAATATGATTGAGGGGCCCCAGGATAAGGCTGGAGGTGTGAAGTTTGAATTGAAAGTATAAAATGATAAACAAGCACAAACTTCTAGACCCTTTGGCTGGCAACAAATCTACCCATAATGGTATATGGCACACCTGGTCTAATTTCCAACAGGGAGGTAGGAGGATATATTGCAGGTTGGACAGATTCTATGTGAACAAGGAGGTGTTTGGTTTTAAAAAAGACTCCAATGGTACTAGCGCGAATGCTATTCCTTACACATTATCCGATCACCACCCTATTACCATTTCCATCTTCACTATGGAAGAAGAGAGTTGTGAGAAGAAGAGATGTGACAGATTTGCTCTCAATGTTAGGCTTTTAAAAGATGAGGATGTCAGAATCGTGGTAAAGATTATTAGATTGTTTAACATGGGGATAGTAAAACACTCTAGAGCCATTGATAGATGAGCTCAATGCATCAAAAGTTGGAAGAACCTCGTTCAAGTCGTAGGGAAGAAAAAGGCCAAGGACAGTAGGAGGATGGAATTTGATATGCACAATAAATTGTTCTTGGCTGAGAAAGTTATTCAAGATATTCCGACCAATTTGGAAGCACTATAAACCTTGACTCAATCTAGAGATGTCCTTAGAAGGTTGTAGAATATCAAGATTCAGGGTGCAAAAACTAGGGCCAAGATTTAACGGGTTAACCATGGTGGCAAGGGATCAAGGTATTTTTTTCAGATCCTTAAGCACGAGGAGTCCAAGGAGAGGATTGATTGCTTATGTGAAGATGGGAACATAATCAAGTCTCAAGATGACATTCTGCAAGCATTTGCTTCATTTTACTCCAAGTTGTTCTCTTATGAGGACACTGAACAAGACATGATGGTGGCAAGGAATGAGATTAATAACATTATTCCTAAAAAGGTTTCAAAGGGAGACGCACAACAATTGAACAATCCTATCTTGGTGGGAGAGATCAATAAAGCCATACACAACATGCATAATGAGAAGGCACCAGGGCTTGATGACATCCTTGTAGAGTTCTATAAAGACAACATTGACTGGGTGGGTGATGATCTTCTGCAAGTATACTAAGAAGCTTTTGAGAAGAGGTCTTTGGGAACAAATATCAACTCGGGGATTATTAAGCTTATTCCAAAAGATGGTTATATGTCTCTGATTAAAAATTGGAGGCCCATTACCTTATTGAACGTCTCCTATAAGATCCTGACTAAGGTGTTGGCTTTGAGATTGCAGTGGATTTTTTTGTTATCCAGATGTCAAGATGATTTGGCATAGTAGATTTGTAATGACGATTTACTATTTCAAGGTGATTAGATTTAATCAAGTTTTGGAAGCGTTTTGAAGAAGTAAAAAAGGTTTGACTGTTCTTGATTTAAATCAAATGTGCGATGGATCTGAACGCCGACCTAAAGTTGTAATCAAATGTTCTAGATTGGTAATATGTTTTAGTGCTCAAGGATTGAGTGGGATTGATTGTAATGATGAAATTCAAAGTATTAGGTCATGATTAAGGCGGGGGCCGCCTAATGAACTTGTAATGTATTTATACGTAAAAAGATGAATTATGCAAGTGTAGATCGTGGATGAAAAGGTGCGGTTGAGTGAAGAGCAAAGATTGTTTACAAGAAGCGGAAGTGTTGTGCTTAATTCGATCTAAATTAGCAGAGGAGAAGTGCTACACCCAGATCATTGTACTTGTTGATTCCTAACAGTTTTTGCAAGAAAATCCCTTAACCAGGTAGACTTTAACAGGTTTGATTTGTAAATCCTTTAATAGGGTGGCTCTTTAACTAGGCTCTGAAATACTTTAACAAGGTTACTCCTAACAAGGTAAAGCTCCTAACATGGCTAGAGGTAAATCCCTTAACCGAGTGACTCTTAACAGAGTCTGCTCTTAACATGGCATCATTGTAAGCTCCTAACAGGGCTAGGCCTTTAACAAGGCACAATTGAGAAGAGTGCAGATATTTGTGGGTGCTAATCCCACTATGGTTTTCACCCTTAATCAAGGTTTCTACGATAAAAATACCGGTGTTACTTTATTGCATGTGTAGATGATTGTTTGGTTATTATGTTTATTGCATGCATAAGTTTTAAAGTTGATGAATGTGGTTTATGGTGTTGAATTAATTGTGAAAAGTTTTAGATCTGATAGATTACTGATTCACCCGCCTCTCAATAATCTTGGACCTTATAGTATTAACAATTGGTATCAGAGCTTAGGTCCTCTTTGTGGCAAGCTTAACATCTTGAGGAAAAGATCTGATGATTAATAAGGAAGGTCCTAAGTTTACAAGAGACAACCAAACTATATGAAGTGACATGATGAAAATCTATCTGAAAGACATGGGGCCACCGTTTTGGAATCACGTGGAAACAAAATATACAATCCCTACCATAACTCTTATTGCAGATCAATTGAAGGAGCAATAGGAGAACATGCAAGCATTGGAGGCTATAGTAAGTACTCTATCTGATATTGAGTATATTGATGTTCATGGACTTGAGATTGCTTATGAGGTTTGGGAAAAGTTACAGTTAATATATGGTGGAGATATACATGTGCAAAAAGATAGAGTAGACAGTTTGAAGGGAAAATATGCTGACATGAAAATGGTGGAAGGTGAGAACATTTCTCAATATGGTCAAAGGATAAAGGAAGTAGTTGGTGCTATCAAAGCTGCCGGTGGTAACATTGAAGAAAGTGATTTGGTAAGTAAAATGTTGAGAACTTTGCTACCTTCTTATGCCATTAAAGTTTTTGCTATACAAGAATTGAGGACATTTGATATTGTTTCTATTCATGGAATGATTGGTAAGCTCACTTCTTTTGAATTAATTAACTATGATAACAGCATGCCTAAAGTTGAAGCAACTTTTAAGGCCTCTTTGTCACTAGCATAATAGAAGGGAAAAAAGATAAGTCATGATTCAGCTAGCTTGACAAGTTATTCTAGGGATCTTGAATCTATCTTTGAAGAAGAAAGAAATCAAGAAGAATGTGAAGCCTTACTTGCAAGAAGATTACCTCGAGGAACCGATAAGTACAAAGGCAAGTCACCTTTAAAGTGTTTTTCATACAATACAATTGGACATATTGCTTCTAGGTGTCCTAATGGTGAACAAAATGATAAGATCAGAAGATTCAAAGGAAAATGAAAGAAACAATGTTATGTTGCTATAGATGAAGGTGTGACTGATGAGTGTTGGCAAGTGATGAATTTTTGGAGTGTTATGGTTGTCATTTATGGCAACACATCTGGTATGACGATTGCTTGGAGTTGTTTATAGTTTTGGAGATGCAGATTGCAAAATGAATAAGTATAGTGAGCATAAATACAGAGTATAGTAGTACAATTTTGGACAGTGAAGTTAGTATATGGCGTATGAAGACTTGCGAGCTTAGGAAAGGACATTTTGGGGGGTATGTATGACCTTCTGTTAAGGTTTCTTGAGTTTTGGTGTTGATCGTAGTGAGTTACAGTGTATTGAAGACATGCGAAGACATAGTAACAAAGATACAAGGCAGATGAACAGTCACGATGACAAAGGGAGTATGACATGGAATCCAAACGTGCTAAGTTGGATTGGGATTGTGGATAACCTATACTTTGGTTGTATAAGGTCCCTGACTTTTTATTTACTCTTTGCATTAGTATTAACTCTATTTTGCAATGTATTTGAGAGCCGACTGGATAATGTAATATATATATATATGAAGAGATTTTTGTAAAACGAAGTATGGATAGTGTGGATATGGTATGAATGATAGACAGTTGAAATGGATGCATTGTGATGTAAGGAAAATGTTGATGTGAGCTACAAATAGAACTATCTAAGCATAAATTGATGCTTGTATTGTTCACTAATGATTTTGATTGTAACAAAACTATTTCTGATTGTAAGAGTAGTGTGCTCAGTATGCCTTTAACAGGGTTTTGTATTCCCCTAACATGGAAATGTGCTAATGTAATACTCAGCTCCTAACAGGGCTAGGTCTCCTAACATGGACACTATACTTTTAGTACATATTTGTGGGTACCATCCCCACCGGGGTTTTCCCTTGGCCAGGGTTTCCTCGACAACAATTCATGGTGTTATGAGTTATGTGTTGTGTGCTTATGTTATTTTCATTTCAGTAATTATATGGTTAAGTTGGAAATTATTAAGTTCATGGGAAAAGTTTTGTAATACTGATTTAGCCCCCTCTTAGTATTACTTAATCCTAACAATTGGTATTAGAGCTTTTGGCCCTTGGAGAGAAAGTTTAACAACTTAAGGGAGATCAAGATGGATTCTGAAATTTTGGAGGAAAATTTTGAAGCAGCACTTGAAGATCTTGACAAAGCTAAAGCAGAGAATGGTGACTTGAAATTCAAATTGAGAAGAGTAGAGGGATTCATTAAGAAACTAAAAGAACATCTTGAACTTTCCAGAAGTCAGAGACAAGATCTTATGGTTAAGATAAAAGAGGATTCAGACAATGATACTTCAGATAAGATAATGCAGCTTGAGCAAGAGAAAGATACTTTAAAGATTAATTATGAAACTACTTCACTATAGATGGCTAAAGTGATTCAGCAAGAAAAATGATGCTAAATTTTTTTTTGAACAAACCTTAAAGGATGCTAATATTCAGATAGGACAAATGAAGAATGAACTTGATCACTACAAGAACAAGTATATGGAATTAGAGAAATATAATCAGGTCATAAAAGGAGAACTTGTTGAGGCAAAGAATCATATTGAGAGACTTCACATGAGCAGTGACTTGATTGATGAACAAAGAGATAGAAATAAAGCTTAAGGAGACATGACTGGTGTTGGCTTCAATGAAGCTGAATGTTCAAAGAATTAAGCAGAAAAATCCGATGCGAAGATTGATGGAGAAAGACCTACTCTTGAAGAACCTAAAAAACATATCAGAGCTTTCAGAGGTAGATTTTTTGGATGTAACAAGGTTGGACACATGAAGAGAGATTGCAGAGGTAAAGCCCCTTTCAAACCTTATTCTGGTTATTTCTTTAACTGTTATGACTATGGGCACAAGAAAGCAGAATGTAGGAAACCTGATCAATCAAGATACAAACAAGATTACATTAGTGAAGAGACAGCAACTAAGACCACATGTTACAAATGTAATAACCTTGGGTACATCGCAAGGTATTGTAAGTTGCAGGTTAATCAGAATAAATCACCTCCTATATGTTACAAATGTAACAATCCAGGACATATAGCGAAGTTTTGCAGGTAAAATGGAACTGACAACAGAAGAGTACCAACTCCTATAGTTATAAAGAAGAATATTGGTGACACTGGTAAGAGCCTTGCAGAGTACATGAGTTAATTTGATAGTTGTTTCAGGAAAGCAGAAGATATCAACAGTAATAAGGTATGGAAGGTAAAGGAGTCTAGTGAGGAAATGGTTCAGGAAGAATCGGTAGATGCTACTGAGTCTTCGCCTGATGATAACATTGCTACATTAACCTAGATGGACAAGCATGGCCTTAGGGGGAGCATTGGAAGAATATATCAGAAATCTATCCAATCATTGAATTTGAGGAGTAAGCTCTTGCGAGCTTAGGGAGAGCATATAGAAATGTTTTGGAACACATATATGTGATCACATGGCTTTACAAGTCTATGTCCCATGATCGCCAGATTGTTATTCGACTGGATTTTGTGCAGAAATGAGTTTATTGGGAAATGTGTCATTTCTTCACTCAGCAAAATATAAGGTAAATAGAAAGAACATAATTGAACATCATTTACATAGTAGAGCCTGAGGAGAAAAGATTCTAGAGCAGAAGAAGAATCAAAGCGCGTTGAAGAGTTTGATTGAAAGCAGAAATTCAAATTTCAGCAGAAAAAGAGGTATTTAGATCAATCTTGAAGCTTTGATTATGGATACACCAGTGATTTTTGATGTTGCAGAGAGATCTAGATACAAGTTTAAGAAACATCTGTTTAAATCTACTAAGGATGATCCCGAAGGCCCACTTTCACAAACACCCTACGATGTTCTTCATGTCGAAGATATTAGGGCTTACATACATTGTAAGGATGAATCTTTGGGAAATGAAGATATTGCTACAGAGATGGAATACATGATAGGTGACGATGGAAAGATGAAGGATGAGTTCGTACACCTCAATAATCTAAGTATCATGAAGGTAACCAAAATTTATGAGTTTGACTAAGAAGAGTGGATAAAGATTATTTTGAGCAGAGTTCATGACCAATTCATATGGCTTGGAGATCAGCCTGTGAAGATCAGTAGTGACCTAATTTATACTATAACAGGTTTGGACAACTCTGGTATAGTACATGTTGCTGAGAAGAACACTAAGAAGATGGTAGAAACCCTAATGCATTTGCAGTGGGACAGAAGAGTGATGATAGTAAACCATATATTCCAACAAGATGTCAGATTAATTACTATGATTTTAGGCTATAAACTTCATTATAGCAGCCGATTGAATTTAGTATCAACAGGGGTAATCTTAATGACTTATAAAATGGTTAAGGAGAACATAAAGTATAAACTTTGAGAAGTACTGACACAACAATTCTTTGAGAATGTAAGGAAGATCAAGAAGGATAAGTCAAAGGGATTCAAATTTGGATCTTTGTTGATACACATGTACATTCACATTGTTCACAAATTTTCTGGTATGCACCCTAGAGCATGGAAATACAGTATACCTACTGGTATTCAAATTTATCAGAGTTGTAGGAGACATAACAACACTTGGGTAGATGGTGAATTGTTTGCTATGATCAAAATCTTACAGAGAGAGATGAATGCAAGGGAGATAATTCCTGATGCAGTGGTAGAGAAATACAAGGACTCAATCTATTTCATGGTTGAAACTGATTGCGTGTGCTTTGAGGCAGTTCTTCCTAGAAAGAAGTGGTGCTATCTACTGGGTTATGAGGTTAATTCTAAAGTTTTGATTATGCAAGTAGAACACATTTTATCTTCAGAAGTTGATTCATTAAAGGAGAGATGAGATACTTATGAGGAAAAGTCTGCAAAGATTAGGGAGGAATAGACTAGAGCATCAAGGAAGAGGAAAGTAGAGAATATAGTTGATGACTTTGCAGCCAAATCCGGTGTATCTAAGAAAGAAATGAAAGAAGTTAGGAAGAAGATGACAGAGAGAGATTCTGGGTTGGAAAACACTGCTGTTGCAACCCTTCCACCTCCAGAATATGCGAAGATAATCAATCCATTTTCTACTGTGATTGATGTATCTACACCTTCACCACTATAGTATACATCGCAGGAAGAGATAACAAAGCAATTGCGTAGAAGAAACACAAGGTCCACTAAACTAGACTCACCTCCTAAGAAACAACAGACAAAAGGAGAAGAGAAGAAAGTTGAAGAAAAGACCACTAATGTGAGACAACTTTGGAAGCCAGATATGAAAATTCTAGACAAGAGGGTAATTGAGAAAGGGAAGCTTTTTTCATTGGAAAAATACTATGACATGTATGTGAGATTTGACAAAATTCTGATTGAAGACATAGTGATTAAAAATTTGCTTGTTTTTAAGAAGAATTTGTTAGGAATTGGAGGTAGTATACCTGAGGAGTTATATGATAAATTGGAGATAAGAAAGCAATTACCATAGAAAGAAGATGAAGTGATTAGAGAACAAACAATTGAGGATATGTTACCTATTGTATCTTTTATAGAGATGGAGAGGATATTTAGTGAACTTAAACCCTTACTGAGAACCAAGACAAGATTGGTAAATATAATGGGAAGGAGATATGATGAAGTAATTGAAGAGATACAAAAAGCTGTGGAAAAGATCTTGATGGGAAATGAAACTGAGAACATATCACCACTTAAGGCTTCTAAGCCCAAATCCATTGAGAAAGGTGAATCATCAAGGAAAGCTGAAATAAATCTTGATAAATCAACATGCGAAGATACTAGTCAGTATGTGAGCACTATGAAGCAACCATATTTCTATGTTTCTGGTGTGCCTGTGTCATTGGACACTTCGCCGGATGTGAATGACCCTTTTGTGTAGGATACAAACATTGAAGGAAACAGTGACAAGGATGTGACAATGAAAGAAAAACAGAAAGAAAACATTGATGTAACAATGGAAGATACAGTGAATAAGGTTGAAGTGAAACATGAAACTTTTACATATGATCCTTCACCTTTATTGTTGAAAAGTGGAGACAAGGCTTTGAGCACTGACGTTGAGAACATTGACGTGGATGAGCTGATGAAATTATCCTACATCACATTTTCTAAAGCTAAAGAAAGATCTTAGCCGAAAGGAGAGAAGACTAAGGTAATGACAAGAGCAGTTGACACTCTTAACAAACTACTTCCAGCACCTATTGTTTTTCAAGGAAAATATGATGTAGAGAACTTGAACAAGGCACTAGATGACTTTGACAGTCACTATGCGTCATTAGAGAAGATCACTGAAGAGAAGGCTGAGAAGAAATATCTCGCGAAGAAATTGGAAGAAGTGTGCAAGTATATTTCATGAGACTTGGGCATACTGAACAAGACTACATCTGAGGCTAAAAGTTGTGTCACACATGGAAGGAAGTTATATAGTTACTGTATAAACCCTATTAGACATATCAAGAACATTGAGGATATAGTAGTAAAGGATAGAACTACTTTGGATAAGATGATGGACAGTTGTCAGACCTCCTCACAATCTGTATTGGAGATAGATAGAGAGGTGTCCAAGATTTTGGACAAATTGAGTGTACTTGATACGGAAAGAGGGAGAGTTATGGAAAGGTTTGGTATGCTAAAGAGTCTAATCACTCCCAAGCTATCAATTCTTGAGGTCCATATCTCTGACACGGAGAAGACAATGCAGGCCCTAACAACACATATACCTATTGAGATAGAGGCAACAAAGACTTCTTCATTTTCACTAAATGGGCTAATTCATGTAAGTCAGATACTGGTGAAGACCTGGACAGAGCAAGTGAAGATCTTGGAAAACTCTTTCCGAGATGTACTAAAGATGGTCTAAATTTTCTAGTAAGCAGTGGTACATTTTTGATGTATTCTACATTTTTGTTTACCTTTTCCATTGATGTCAAAGGGGGAGAAGAGAAGAGATGAAAAATGTATTAAAATTGTATAGGATAAAAGATATAGAGAGACATCTTTTTGGTATTGACACTTAGTCATTTTCACTAAGTGTTTCCATCAATGACAAAGGGAGAGATTGTTGGTAAGTGATGAATTTTTGGAGTGTTATGCTTGTCATTTATGACAACATATCTGGTATGATGATCACTTGGAGTTGTTTACATTTTTGGAGATGTAGATTGCAAAATGACTAAGTACAGTAAGTAGAAATATAGAGTATAGAAGTACATTTTTGGAAAACAAAGTTAGTATATGGCATATGAAGACTTGCGAGCTTAGGAAAGGACATTTTGGGGGTATGTATGACGTTTTGTTAAGGTCACTTGAGTTTTGGTGTTGATCACAATGAGTTACAGTGTATTGAAGACATGCGAAGACAAAGTAACATAGATAGAAGGTAGATGAACACTCACGATGATTAAGGGAGTATGACATTAAATCCAAACATGCTAAGTTGGATTGGGATTGTGTATAATCTATACTTTGGTTGTATAAGGTCACCAACTTTGTATTTACTCTTTGCATTAGTATTAACTCTATGTTGTAATGTATTTGAGAGTCGACTGGATTGTTAGAATGATTCAGAATAACTGAGAGGGGGCAGCGGGGGGGGGGGGGGGGAATCAGNGGGGGGGGGGGGGGGGGGGGGGGGGGGGTGAATCAGTTATCTTAGGTCCAGATGTACCAATTGAACTTTCGAACACTTCAACCAACTCAGATCCAATCAGTCTCTATAGCATATAATCAATAACTTAAGCTTGTAGTTTACTATCCTAATATAATCAAATTGCAGAATATAAAACTCTTAATAACATAACACATCAAATAACATTCACACAAGCATGACACCAGGATTTAACATGAAAACCCAATATGGGAAAAAACACCAGTAACATGCTACCAATTTTTCACTCTTCTGAAGTGAGCTCTGTGAAAATCCAACCCGATTAAAGGTTACAATACACACTGTTAAATGTGACCCGGTTAAAGGATTAAATCACCTTGTTAAAAGTGAGCCTTGTCAGAGGGCTTAGACCATTCCATTAGAATGACACCTTGATTTAAAGGTTTAACAATATGAATGTTAGGTCAACCTTGTTTAAAAGGATTTTGCAACTGATACAATGGATAGAAAGTAATAACAAATTGTGATATGAAACATACAACTCACTTTGCAAATACATATCCAATAATAGCTCAAATGCTAATTCACTGACTTGCCTTCATTTTCATCTCTATCACTCAGATTTGCTTGGAAATCCTTCAAGCAATCACCCCTGTGCAGTCTTGTACTTCTCTCTTTATCCTTCTCTTCTTTCTGCTTAGATTTTGAAAATCAACTGAATTAACCTCTCACACTTACATAACTTACAATTAGGTTAATCTTATACCTCTCTGATCAGGTAGCTCGATCTATTGCCACTTAATTTGTTAGGATTAAGTAATACTACGAGGGGGGGTGAATCAGTATTACAACACTTAAAATAAACTTTAAACCAATTCAACATAAACCATAAGCATACTGAAATCAAAGGAACATAAAAAAATAACACAATACTCATAACACCATTATTTGTTGTCGAGGAAACCCTAGCCAAGGGAAAACCCCGGTGGGGATGGTACCCATAAGAATATACTAAAGTATATTGTCCCTGTTAGGAGACCTAGCCCTGTTAGGAGCTGAATATTACATAGTAAAATTCCTTGTTATAGGAATACAACCTTGTTAAAGGTATACAACACCCTGTTAGGGGCCAACTGAGCTCACAAATCTTACAATAATACTTCTGTTACAAAAGTGTTCTCAGTAATGAACAAAAACAAGCATCTCCAATGCTTAGATAGTTCCATTCATAGTTATGCAATGATCTCTATCATCCTCTGCTTTGCCATTCACATCTCATATATCATATATTCATCCAGTACATTTAAGAGCTCTTCGCATATCATATATCATACGTCATACTCCCCAAATCATCGCTTCAGTTCAATTGCTCTGTATCATTATTCTGATGTTGTCGCCTATCTTCATTTCACTGTAACTCTCTGTAAACTTTACCAAAATCAAATAGATCTTAGATGTAGGTCTTACATACCCCATAGTATCTCCCTAAAATCTCTCATCTTAACTTGTCGATCTCAATCTTCGATACCCAAATTACCTCTGTATTTCTTCTCTGTACTTAGTCGATTCTAGAATAGAATCCCCAGAACTTAACTCCAGATCAATCGATCAATATGCCAGATATGTTGCCATAAATAAAAACCAAAATTTGAATCATAACACACAAAATGGATCACTTTCCAACATAATCATCACCCTAGATCTTAGGGTTTGGTCAGACCCAATGCATGCTTCCAACATTTCGTTTCCATCTACATTGTAGAATACATCCTAAAACTCCTTGAATCCATACATAAAAATGATTAAACATATATTAAATGCTCATTTAATTATCCATAATAATCATCCTTATCTTAAATACGCTTCACATATCGCAAGAAAATCAACTAAGTTGGATGGGATCTCAAATCTCTCTCAAACTATCAAAACACTGACACTCGGTCAATACTGTGTTCTTCTGCTCGGGCATCACTAGATAACTTAGTAATTTACTGACACTCGACAAATACTGTTGCTCGTTTGACACTAAATTTTCTTGGCACGTACTGGCGCTCGGTTGACACTTGCATCACTCAGAACAAACATAAGTTCCTTAATCTTCTTCTCTGTTACTCGGTCAAGACTAATCTTGCAGTCATCCAAACTTCACTTAGACTTAAGATAAACAATATATTACCTTGCCAAAGTGCGATATCATCAAGTACCTATTGCAGTTTCACATAGCTCAACCATTTCACCAGGTCTTCTTGTTATCTCTTCTTTTCAAATCTTCTTCATCAATAAATTGATATGGCACTTTATAAGATAGCAACTGTCTTACCAGTTAAGGTTTGACATCAATGGCAATATAACAATTATTTCAATTGTGGTTTCCAACAATAATGTAATACATACATACATACATATACAAAAAGATCTTCATATATATATATATATGAAGATCTTTTTGTAAAGCAAACTAAGGATAGTGTGGATATGGTAATGAATGATAGATAGATGAAATGGATGCATTGTGATGTCAGACATATGTTGATGCAAGCTACAACTGGAACTAGCTAAGCATAAGTTGATGCTTGTATTGTTCACTATTGAGTTTGATTGTTACAAAACTATTTATGTTTGTAAGAGCAGTGTGCTCAGTATACCTTTAACAAGGTTTTGTATTCTGCCAATAGGGAAATATGCTAATGTAATATTAAGCTCCTAACAGGGCTAGGTTGACCATCCCCACCGGGGTTTTCCCTTGGCTAGGGTTTCCTTGACAACAATTTATGGTGTTATGAGTTATGTGTTGTGTACTTATGTTCTTTTCATTTGAGTAATTATATGGTTAAGTTGGAAATTATTAAGTTCTTGAGAAAAGTGTTGTAATACTGATAAACCTCCCCTCTCAGTATTACTTAATCCTAAAAATGAGGAGTCAAAAGACAACGAAGAAGAGAAGATAGTATTTGTTGTAGTAAAAGAGGATGTTGCAGAAGGTACAAATGACTTAGTTTCTCTCTTAGACCAAGCCAATGAGTGGGTCATTGACACTGGTTGCTCTCATCACATGACCGGTGACAGAAGTAATCTCATCAAGCTTGAAGAATTCGATTGTGGTGTTGTCAGGTTTGGTAACGATACACCCTGTTTGTTTAAAGGGAGAGGTAAAAATTATTTGAATGGTAAGAGTAATGTTGATGATGTCTATTTTTTAGATGGTCTAACACATAAATTGTTGAGTGTGGGTCAATTGAATGAAAATGGTTATAGACTTGAGTTCAAAGGAGGTGTGTGCAAGATACTTGGAGGATCAGGCGATTTGATTGCTACTGGTAAGAAAACTAGAGGTAATATATTCCATCTGAATACTAATGTAAAAAGTTGTTTGGTGGTTAGAGTTGAGGATAGCTGGTTGTGGCATAGAAGGTTATTTCATGTGAACTTTGATAGTTTGGTCAAAGTTAGTAAGTTGAATGCTATTAGAGGTTCACCACAACTAGTTAAACTAGATAACTTGATGCCTAAGCAATGTCAATTGGGTAAGTTAACTAGTTCTACTATCACTAGCAAGTCATTTTCATCAGAGAATATATTGGATTCAATGCACACTGATTTGTGTGGTCCTATGAGGACTAAAATCTATCATGGTGATTAAAATTTCATATTGTTTATTGATGGTTACTCAAGGATGATGTGGGTGACTTTCTTGAAGGATAATTCTGACGCTTTCTACAAGTTCAAAGATTTCAAAGAAATTTTTGAGAATGAAACAAGTAAAAGATTGAAGTGCCTAAGGCCCGATAGAGGAGGAGAATTCACTTCAGCAAAGTTTCTCAAATATTGTGAAGAAAATGGAATCAACAGGAAGATGTCAGCACCTAGAAAACCTCAACAGAATGGAGTTGATGAAAGGAGGAACAAAACCATAGTAGATGTTGCTAGGACTATGTTGATTCAAACTGAAGCACCAAATATGTATTGGAGAGAAGCCATCAGTACTACAATATACACTTTGAACTGGGTGCAAGTGAAGAAAGGAACAAAGAAGAAACCTTATGAATTATGGTATGGTCACACACCTAGTGTTAAACATTTCAAAGTTTTTGGTAGTAGACGTTATATCAAAAGAGATGATTTTACTGGGAAGTTTGATCCTAAGAGTGATGAAGGTATTTCCTTGGGATACTCTACTAAAAGAAATGCCTATAAGTGTTTCAATAAAAGGACTAACAAGATGGTTGAAAGTGCAAGTGTGAAGGTAGATGAATATCTAAAGAAATATGATGAAACAAGCAAGCAAGAACTAGAAAATGTTCTAGAATTTGTGCATTTGCAACCACTACAATAAGAAACTATTGAACAAAACAATGAGGAAGAAGTGGTTCAACAGGTGGAAAGGGAGGAAGAAGCACCTAGACATGAACATGTTATTCCAAGGTATGTGAGATTGAATCATTCTCCTGATCAGATAACTGGTGATAAAGATGCTGGAGTACAATCACGAAGGTGAATCATAGAAAGTACATGTTTGATTTCAAAGTTTGAGCCTAAAACTGTGAAGGAAGCCTTGAAAAGTAAAGAATGGATAAAAGAAATGGAAGAAGAACTTGATCAAGTTGAGAAGAATGACACATGGCCACTTGTTCCTAGACCAACAAACAAGAATGTGATTGGTACAAATAGGGTTTTCAAGAACAAACTGAATGAAGATGGAGAAGTGGTTCATAACAAGGCAAGCCTTGTATGTAAAAGATATGCACAAGAGGAAGGACTGGACTATGGAGAAATATTTTCTCGTGTGGTAAGACTTGAAGGGGTAATAATTTTACTTGCTTATATTGCTTATAAGAAGTTTAAATTTTTTCTAATGGATGTTACAAATCTCCTTTTCTAAATGGGATTCTTGATGAGGAGGTTTATATAGATAAATCAGATAGATTTGCATTGAATGAGAATACGGACATGGTGTGCAAGCTGGAAAAATAATGCAGGATCATCTTGGGGTAGTTGGCAATCCTGTATCACCAAAAATGTGTTTTGGTTTGGTTTTGGTTTTGGGTAGCGAGCTCGGTTGGAGACCTAATTTTCTCGGTCACTTTGGTGATAGTTCTCGGTTGGAAGATGGCGCAGGGCACCCGGTGCATGTACATTTGATTTTTGTTTTATTTTAATAAAGGATGGATCCTTGAGATCATCCACCTTGTGTTTTGATCCACTTTGTGTGTTCAAGGTACATCTATAAACCTTGGGACACCTTAGTCCACTTGGATCTTAAGTTCACATTTATTAGGTGTTATTAGGTGTTTTGAGTGTCTGGTTTTTGTTTCAAAGAATTTTGGATTATTTTGATCATATTTGATCATGTAAAGGTGATAGGAATCTAATCCAAGTCATTTGGGCTCAAAATGTTGAAAATTGCAAAAGTTGCAATGTTGTCAATTACTTGAGCAACTTTTCCAAAATTTGCTCGAGAAGTTTGAATTTGGTTCCCAACTGTCATAACTATCCATGTGTTAGTTGGATCCATGGAATGAAGGTATTTGAACATGTCCAAGCCTCTCCAACAGGGTTGGGTGATGTGTATAAAGTTTTGATGCATTTTTGAATAAAAAACCCAAATTTCCTGAGCAATTACTGTGTGTACGGACATGTACGGATTGGTGGGGTTTAATTAATTCCATGATCAGATAGCCTAGTGAATCTTCTTATTAGAACATTTGATTTGTTTCATTTGGAGTTGATTTGTGCAAGCTATAAGCAATTTGGTGAATACAGTCCAAGAAAGCCCTAAATCCAGGCCTGTTGTCTAAATGGAGACCTAACTTGACATTTATCCAGTGGGAAATCACAGCCAGTTGGAAAATGCAAGCTAGGGATGTACTTGCAATTATTCTAGAGGCTTAGGTCAATATCTGGAGTTCTGGTATTTTTGGAATCAAGCCCTAGGCTAAATATCCCAATGTATTTAGCCAGTCAAGCACGTACAATTATGTGTAGTTAAACAATTTGATTGGAGGGACCAAGTAAAAGGATGTTTTGGACCATTTGGAGGTAGGAGAATACTTCCCAAACTCTGCACCAATTCTGTGAACCCATCCTTAATCACTTGCTTTGTAATCCAAGCCTAATCTGGCCAATTAGGTCTGTGACCATTGTGAGGGTTTAGTGTTGTTGGAGTAGAGTTGGTCCTTGGTGATTTGGAGATCTTAGTAACATAAAAAATGGTACTTGAAAACAACCCTCATTCATCCTATTCCTTCAATGATAAAAAGTTTCATAGGAACAACCACTCAGAAAAGGCTACAAGGATTCATAGGATAGTAAGAGATCTTAGTGTTGTGAATGTTGAGGAATCAATTGGTTGGGTTATTCCTTGTCCTAATATCCTAAGTGAAGTGTCCCAACCCTTAGAATTGTTGGTTGAAGTCACTGGTGAAGATTTCCATATTTTGGTTTCATTTAGGGAAGGTGTCCCTAAATCCCAATTTTGGAAGATCTTGGAAAAAGCATGGAAGTGACCATTGGGGTAAAGGAAGTGTCAAATATCCCTAGGAAGTAATGAATCCATATTTCTACAAGGTTGGTGGAGTTGGATTGGAATAAACCCTAAGTTGAAGGGTTGTAGAAGTGATAGCCCATCTTTGTGCTTTCCCACTGTGCTCTCTGCATCAGAAGATGTGTTGCTTCACCGACGGACTTGGTGGTGATCAGTGATGCTTTGCTTGATGGTGTTCCACTCGGTAGCACACTTATTGGTGGTTTCTGTTCGGTGGAGTTTGTCTCGGTTGTGCCTCCCACCAAGTGATTTGGCGTTTGATGTTCTTGATCACTGATGGGGTTATTCTAATTGTTTGGGTTGGTCGACTGGTGCATTTAATTTGGCATTTCATTCCTCAAGTTTTGGATCAACCATTGGAGGTTTGAGGACCTAAATATGATTTGGTTCACTCTCCTATGCAAATTTAATGACCGTTGTATGCCAACTGATGGATAACACGTTGGGTGTTGTGTTCTTGAAGCCAATTGTTGTTTAATTGAATTGATTTATTGTAAAGCTGACTTGTGGCTGTGTTGTATAAAAGTAGGGTATGGGTATAGTAGTGAAAGGAGGGGGAGAAGTGGGGATATCTTAAGTAACTGATAGCAGGAATATCTTGTGGCCTTGGGCATATCTATGAGTAGATCCAAGTATTGTTGTTTTGTATCTGGCCATAACCGGGAAGGCTTTACAACCTGACATGTTGCATGTAATTTCATGTTATTGAATATGATGTGAGTTGATATATCTTGTGTTGTTATGGTTCATGCTGTGTTGTTTGTTGAATGCTGCAAGGTTTTGACTGTCCATTCTTGGATCCTCCATCCTTGACTGCATTAGGTGGTATCAAAGCGAAGTTGATCTGGGTGGTCTGAGTGAAGGGTGCATTTCTTGGAAGATTCCTCTGAGGAGATTGGGCCCTAGGGAGGATGAATATCTCGTTGATGCGATGGAGGCTAGGATAACAGAAAAGGTCAGATCAGATATCAGATCTGAGATGGTGATGATGAAGAATGAGATGGTCACTGAAATTTTGAGAGATGTTACTGGATTGCAGAGAAGTCCTAGAACAAATGATGGTTATGAAGACTTTGAAGCAGCTGGATCTAGTGGAGATGACAAAGCCGATCAGATGGAGAGATCTGGGAAAGATAGAACTGATTGGTTGCAGAGATCTAGTGCTAAGTTGAGTACAAGTTACCAAATGGAGGTTTCCAATTTCTCAGGTACATTGAGACCTGAGGAGCTGATTGATTGGATCGGTCAGTTGGAAGACTGTTTTGAGCTGGAAGACATTAGAGATACGCTTAGAGTGAGGTTAGCATAAAATAAGTTTAAGGGACATGTTGCTTTATGGTGGAAACAATTCTAGAGAGAAAGAGAAGGGGAAGGTGAGGTGAAGATCAATCGGTGGAGGTTGATGGTGGAAAAAATTAAGGCCAAGTTCATCCCTGTCAACTATGAACTTGAGTTTTTCAAGAAGTTACCAAATCTAAAGTAGAAGGAGATGACTGTGGGAGACTATACCAAGGAATTCTATAAGTTGACTATTCAGTCTGGACATAGAGAACTTTCTAAGGAAAAGGTGACTAGGTATATTAATGGTCTAAGATTCAATATCCAGGATGAGATTGGTATGTTAAATATTGAATCAGTGGAGGATGCTTAGTAGTATTCCCTAAAGGAGGAAGATAAGTTGAAGAGAAGATATCATGGTAATTCTTGAGGGAAATAGAAGCAAGAGCAATCGGTAAATGATAAAGCGAGAGTTGAGGAGGAACCACAACCTGTTGAACCGAGGAGAAAGACAGGTAGAGGTGGATTCCAAGGTACTTGTTATAATTGTGGAGAAGGACATCAGCCATATAAACTCCCCCAAGCAGACAGGAAGGTCGGTAATCACAAAAATGTTGTGGTGAATGAAGTTGTAGAGAATGAACCCGAGGTGGATGGTGAGAATATGATGATTAGAAGAAAATTGCTGACCAAGAAGCAAGTTGATCCTTGTCAGAGGAGAAGTTTGTTTGGGATTGTGTGTAATTCTGGTGGTAAATATTGCAAGGTGATTATTGATGGAGGAAGTACTGATAACTTGTTTTCTGAGGAGATGGTTCAAAAGCCTAGTTTGTGGAGGTTGAAACATCCTTGTCCTTATAGGATAAGCTGGTTATAAGAAGATCATGCAGTGGAGGTGAAGGAATAGTGCATGGTGAGTTTTCACATTGGTCCTTATAAAGATGAAGTATTATGTGACATTGTGAATATAAGTTCTTGTCATGTTTTACTTGGGAGACCTTGGCAGTATGATAGAGAGGCTATTCATGACTGTAGAAGAAATATCTTTACTATTCTAAAAGATGGACATAAATTTAATTTGACTCCTTTGAAGTATGAAGGCAAGGGAATTAAGAACTTTATAATTGGAAAGAGATCTGAGATGACTGTAGGGGTTGGTGTAGGCATTAAGGTTCATAGATCTAAAGGAAAATTAGAGAGTGTTAGTGGTAAGAGGAAGCAGAAGAAGAACCAAGGCAAGAATGTGTTGGTTGAGGAATCAAAGGGCAAGTTTGGGATCCTTGTGTTGAATCCCAACATATGTTCGTCGAGCTATTGAGAACATCTTTTTGCACCTGGGGTATCTGATGCAAGAGCATCCTGGGGTAGTTGAAAATCCTATATCACCAAAAATATGTTTTGGTTTCATTTTGGTTTTGGTTTTGGTTTTGGGTAGCAAGATTGGTTGGAGACCTGAGTTTCTCAGTCACTTTGGTGATAGTCCTTGGTTGGAAGATGTGTTGCTTCACTGACGGACTCGGTGAATGGAATTTGTGGTGCTCAGTGATGCTTTTCTTGGTGGTGTTCCACTCAGTACCACACTTCTTGATGGTGTCTGTTTGGGTGGGTTTGGCTCGATTGTTCCTCTCACCGAGTGGTTTGGCTTTTGGTGTTCTTGATCACCAACAAGGTTTTTTTGATTGTTTGGGTTGGTCGACTAGTGAATTTAATTTGGGGTTATGTTCCTCAAGTTTTGGATTGACCGTTGGAGGTGCAAGGACCTAAATACGATTTGGTTCACTCTCCTATGCACATTTAATGATTGTTGGATGCTGACTGATGGATAACATGTTGGGTGTTGTGCTCTTGAAGCTGACTGTTGTTTAATTGAATTATTTTATTGTAGAAATGACTTGTGGCTGTGTTGTATAAAATTAAGGTATGGATAGAGTAGTGGAAGGAGGGGGAGAAGCGAAGAGAGCTTAAGTAACTGATAATAGGAATAAATTGTGGGATTGGGAAGATCTGTGAGTAGATCCAAGTCTTGCTATTGTTTTGTATCTGGCGGTAATCAGGAAGGCCTTACAGCCCGTCATGTTGCATGTAATTTCATGTTATTGAATATGATGTGAGTTGATATGTTGATATATCTTGTGTTGTTATGGTTTCTGCTATGTTTTTTGTTGAATGCTTCAAGGTTTGGACTGTCCATTCTTGGATCCTCCATCCTTGACTACGTCAAAAAGGCACTGTCTGGATTGAAACAAGCACCTAGAGCATAGTATGAAAGATTATACTCCTATCTCATCAACATTGATTTCATAAGAACAAGTGAGGATAACAATATGTACTTGAAGGTTGAAGGTAATAAGGTACTATTAGCTGAAGTATTTGTTGATGATATAATCTTTGGAGGAAATGATGAGATGAGCTTGGATTTTGTAGAAGAGATGAAGAAAGAGTTTGAGATGTCAATGATAGGATAAATTAAGTTCTTTATTGGATTGTGGATTTCACAACTAAAGGATGGTATCTATATCAGTCAGTCTAAATACATAAAAGAAGTATTGAAGACTTTTGGAATGGAAGATTCTAGGCCAGTTGGAACCCCCATGGTGACAGTATGCAAGCTTTCTAAGGATGATGAGTTAAGTGTAGTGGATGCAATTCTATACACATTCATGATTGGTAAGTTGCATTGTGTTGTTCATAGTAGACCAGACATTGCACAAGCAGTTGGAATAATGGCCAAATTTCAAGCTAATCCTAAGGAGTCTCACATGGTAGTAGTGAAAAGAATATTCAGATACTTGAAAGGGAAAAAATACTTTGGTCTTTGGTATGCTCACAAAGGTGATTTCTCTTTGAGTTTTTTTAATGATGAAGATTGAGCAGGAAACATTGATGATAGAAAGAGTACAAGTGGAGCATTCTTCCTAGGCAGAATACTCGTGTCATGGACAAGTAAGAAGCAAAATTGCGTCTCCCAATCTACGGCAGAAGATGACTATGTAGCAACAACTATAAATTGTACACAAATTGCATGGATGAGGCAGATCCTAGAAGATATCAAAGAGAAGGTAACTAAACTTGTGACTATTTCCTGTGATAATAAAAGTGCAATCATCATTTCAAAGAATTCAATAATGTATTCTACGACTAAACATATTGCAATCAAGTATCATTTCTTAAGAGAGAAAGTGCAAGAAAAGGTAGTTAAGTTGGAATATGTGCCAACCAAGGAGAAGCTAGAGGATATACTCAATAAACCATTAACCAAAGATAATTTTTAGTATTTAAGAGGTAAGTTAGGGGTTATTCCCCTACTTTAATGACACTTAGATTCTGTTGTAGGCATCAATCCAGTGGACTAATTGAATATCTTTCATTGTTGGATTGATGAAGTGGACTACTCCTTAGGGGGAGTAGTCAGAGGAAAAGGAAGATGTTGCAGAAGTTGGTGACCTATGTGGTGCCTTTGGAATTGTTGTCATAGGGGGAGAAAATCTAGTATTGGGGAGAAGAGAATAAAAGAGAAATTCAGATATTGGGAGATGATCAGAGGAAGACCAGGGAGACCTTGATAGAAAATTTAAGTGCATCAGCTAAGGGGGATCTAGTATTATCAGTTTGTTGTGGTGCTTCCATCAATGCCAAAGGGGGAGATTGTTGGCATAACTGATGAAGAGATTTATTGAGTATTGAGTATTGATTGGTACAGGTTTGGTGATAGGAAGATCAATTATTGTGTTGTCATTGATGTCAACTTGATGTTGTGTTTGTTGACAATGTTTTTGATGTATTGCCAAGTATGAGTACAAATCAATTATGTGTTGCAGTAAGATATGGAGTGTGCAATCTTTTTGGAGACTCATGGATGTCTCTAGATGCATTCTATATGATCATGTAAGTTGAGAATATAAATGGAGCAAGTTATGATCGATTAAAGAACAACATGGAAGACATAAGAATAGACAGTGACAAATAGTGAATGATTTGATTGTTCTATCAAATTGGTATGGATTCAAATGTTGCGGTTATGATATGATTATCTTGAATAGGATGTGTTATTGATACTGTGATCGCTACAGGATTAGAGTACTACAATGCATTGTTTCAGTTGACAAAATATTGTTATGTGTAAGTTAGAAAATATTTGAACAAGGTTGAGTATTTGATGTTAGATCGGTGAGTGGTGATGATGCAATCAGTTGTAGTGGATGTTTTCATGATCCAGATGTCAATATCATGGCATAATAGATTTGTAATTATGATTTACTATTTCATTGATCGAGGTGATAAGATTTAATCAAGTTTTGGAAGCGTATTGAAGAATTCAAAAAGGTTTGACTGGTCTTGATTTAAATCAAATGTGCGATGGATCTTAAGGATGAATTGAAGTTGTAATCGAGTGTTCTATATTGGTAATACAGTTTAGGGTTCAAGGATTGAGCGAGATTTATTGTAATGATGAAATTAAATATATTAGGTCATGATTAAGGCGGTGGACACCTAATGAACTTGTAATGTATTTATATGTAAAATGATGAATTATGCAAGTGTATATAGTGGATGAAAATGTGCGATCGAGTGAAGAGAGAAGATTATTTGCAAGAAGTAGAAGTGTTGTGCATAACTGGATTTTGATAAGAAGAGGAGAAGTGCTACACCCAGATCATTGTACTTGATGATTCCTTATAGTTCCAAAAAGAAAATCCCTTAACAGGGTAGACTTTAACATGTCTGATTTGTAAATCCTTTAACAGGGTGAGTCTTTAACTAGGGTCTGAAATTCTTTAACAATGTTACTCCTAATAGGGTAAAGCTCCTAACATGGCTAGATGTAAATCCATTAACCGGGTGACTCCTAACATGGTCTTCTCCTAACACGACATTTGTAAGATCCTAATAGGGCTAGGCCTTTAACAAGGCACAATTCAGAAGAGTGGAAATATTTTTGGGTGCTAATCCCCACAGTGGTTTTCACCCTTAATCAGGGTTTCCATAATAAAAATACTAGTGTTACTTTGTTGCATGTGTGGATGATTGTTTGATTACTTTGTTTATTGCATGCATAAGGTTTAAAGTTGATGAATATGGTTTTTGGTGTTGAATGAATTGTGAAAAGTTTCAGATCTGATAGATTACTGATTCACCCCCCTCTCAGTAATCTTGGACCTTATAGTATTAACACATTTTATATCCATATCAAATCATATAAATAAATGTTAAATAAAATCAAATAAACAAGAGGATATAATGATAAACTAGATCAAACTTTCCTTTAGGATTGAGGTTGGATCTTGTTGGCTATTTCCTCTAATAAATTATAGTAATTTGGGAATTAAGATCTTATTTTTTTTGTCTCTAGGCTAAGACCCCATTTCACTTTCTTATCCTCCTCTTCATTTGCACTTTTCTCAATAGTGTTGACATCTTGTTCCTTTTCACTTTCATCAATTATAGAAGTAAGGTTTCATTTATGGTCCTCTTCAAAAGTATTCATTTATAACATCATATCGTTCACATGCCAAGCTCCTCTTCCATCCTCTTAGTGATATTAATAATACAATATCTTCTATGTGGTGGTATATTTGGTTTGCTTAAAGATTCCTTATATTTTATGTGTAGCCATAATCTCTTGTCATCTAACTCATAATTGGTTCTCTATTTACAAGCTTCTTGTTGGATACCATAATTAAGATTACATATAACCAAAAAAATACACATCTTTCTATATGCACTAGCTAAACTATTGTGATTTTTATATAACAAACCTCTTAGTATAATTTTATTATGAATATAGCATCATGAATCATGAATTGTGTACTAATATGAGTTCTCTTTGTTTTTTTATCATGCTCATTGTATAATTTTATGTAGATTTAGATGAATTGACTAAATTCTTAAACCAACTAATTCAATAATGGGTAGAGGGTAAAAAGAATAATTATCCAACCATGAAATCAAAACAAGTAAAATCATACTAAATGCATATATATTTATTTTATTATAATCATAACGATATTATAATCTGCCACAATGGGCTCCCAATTGGCTTGGCTTAGCATTCCATTGTATTGTGTTTATTATTTAATTCAAAGGATATGGGAATACAATCTCATACCCTACTTCTTCCTACTTTATATAGAAATTTCTAATGATATTAATGAGGTATGTAAAAAACTATGTTAATTGGGTATGATGGTATAAACTCAATGTTACATGAATTTTTAATAAACTAAATGAATAGTTGAGTCTCTTATTATCAAAATTCAATGATAATTTATCTTTATGGGACACACACCAGAAGGAATCTTAGGCCCAATGCACATTTATTTTTATTCCTTTGCTAGTGCACACTTCAAAGAGACAGTGCAATCAATTCATAAGGAACTACATGCAAGTTTCTTCAAACCACTATTTGGAGACTAATTGATGTTATTTTCATGACAAAAAAATTATAGGAAGTTACACTTAAGGCTATTATTATACTATATATATTTATTTTTTATCACAAGGTTAAATAAACCATTGTCGTGAAATGTGATAAGAACTTCAGTGACTAAAAGGTGACTTGAATGTAATAAAAACCAATAAATAAAACAAAAAAGCAAAAGAAAATATTTTTGTTGATGCAATATTTTTCTTAAATCATATGATGTAATTGGATTATTAGATCTCCAATAATTAATTACCTTTTATCTAAATCTTTTGGTAGGAGGATGATAAGATAATTGATATATTATGTAGTAAACTATTGATAATGCCCATGAAGAAAATTAAGATCAATTTCCCATATGACCTTGGGCACAAAGGTGGCCACCATAAGGTAGTTGTAAGCATTAGTTATTTATTTTATTAAACATGTTTAAGTAAGGTGGAGTTGAGCTCTACATATGGACAAAGCTAGGATTATCAACTTAAGGCTTAGAAAGGGGACATAAGAGTCAAATACAAAAGTAAAATCAAATGAAGACTTATAATTTTTTTTTCTATTAATTATAAGATAGGTCAAACCACCAATAGAAGGTACAAGGAATTCATCAAAGTTTATGGCCTCATATAAATAGAGGAGGAAACAAAATAGCAATAGTTATACTACTTACATCATACAAATTAGAGTTTAGAAAAAAAAAACACAACAGACTAAAGATAAGATCTAAGACACATGATTGGAACCATGCTGTCCATCACATTTTATCATTTGATAATTTAAGCCTAATCTCATCCCCTGTTATAATACTATAGGGATTTATCATCCATTCCTCCCATGGAAGGGGAGGAAGAAGAGTATGAGCATTACTAGGAACATCAACTTCTCCATCACTTCCAACAACAACATTTTTTGCACCATGAACCTCAGAAATTTCAGGACTCTCATTAGAAGTCTGTGTGTTATGTGTCGACCCAACCTCCTCCTAGTGAACCTATTGCTATTGTACCTGTACTGTTTCATCATATGCATTAGTGTCCTGTGTTGTAGCAACAAAATCAAGTTTTTGCTTCGACCTCTTCTCTTCATTCAACCTATGGATAAATTCTGTCAAGGTAAGGTCAAAGTCATCTTTCTTGATTGGAACAATGTAACCATAGGAAATTTCATCACTGAGAGCCTACACTTTTCTCTACTTAAGAAGCTCCATAAACTTACTCTCCTTCATCTTTAGGATAATTATAACCTGTGAACAAACATTAGAGAAAATGAGCCTCCTAAGAAACTCAGTAAGGTACCTATTCTTTCCACCAAAGACATCATTATTTATCAATTTCTAAATATGCCAAACCAATATAGCAGAAAGAATAGACCAAAAAAAGTTGCTACATTTACTGCTACAAACAATATTTCCAATTAATACATCCAAGAAATCAAAGTTCACATCGAGGTAAAGGCCAAACATCCCCCATATTTCTCTAGCAAAAATACATTCAAAGAACAAATGATGTACATATTCAAAAGTTCTACAGACTTTACAAATATTAGGTTCACCCCAGGAATCTTGAAAGACAGCTTATGCAAGAAGAATCTCCAAAGAAAACAAGAAATTTTAGGCTCTAAAGGTCTATGCCACAGATTATACAGGTGCTTAGACCAAGTGGGATGATCAAAGGACCAGGACCATTTATCATTAAGGTGGTCAATGATCTCAGAACTGTCAGTCATCAACTTATAAATAATCATAGATTTAATTTGGGGGGCAGGGGTACCATAAGGCCATGAAAACTTATTTGTTCTATCTAGGGGTTGGGCACAAATTATAGGAAGTCAAAGGGGTGAGATGACATTGAAAATAATGGAGTAGGTTCTCCATTGGGAGGTTGGTATCTTAAACCTCCCTGTAAGTTCTTCCTAGTTGATCAGATTCACTTGAACAATAATATCCTGAAAAAATAGACACCCTTCTCTACCCACTTCTTAGCAGAGAATCCTTGCAACTTGGCTAATGGATTACCCTTGTGATATAAATTCCACCAAATGGATTTCTCCCCACATACCTCACTATTAGGATTCAGAACCCCACCACCATAAATATAATTCCTAATGAATTTCTAGTTTTTCCATGGGATTTGAATACTATAGAACCTTCCAATTTGAAATCTAGGTCAATGGCGAGGATATTGTTCAAATGTAGCCCTTTCCAGGATTTGGCATGCACCGATACAACTCTGCAAATGTTGTTTATGATTAGCACTTTCCAAGGTTCATTACCTTGTGTGGCTTTGCCTATCCACTTAGTAGCCAAGGCTAGGCCTTGCAACCTCATATATTTCAAACCCAAACCACCAATGTCTTTGGCCTTAGTGTACTAGCCCTAGCTAACTACATGATCCTTCTTGCCACCTTTACCGTCACACCATAAAAATTACCTAATAATATTTTGAATAGACTTGATGTTGGTTGAAAACCCATGCAGAAGAGTAGTATACAATATATTTTGGCACACCTGAAATCTGCAAGCCAGCGAGAGATACTGGGTATTCTATTTGTTAAGCTTGCCTTCAATCTTAGATCTAACCCAATCCCACATGTTGTTAGAATTAGGGTTAGCTACAAATGGGATACCCAAGTATCTAACCACATGATTAGGACCTCCCCATGCAATAGATAATCTATTACACCAGGTTGGAGGGTTATCCTTCCATCCTATAAGAATGGACTTAGAAAGAGAGATTTTTCTACTTGATGAATCAAAAAATATGTCAAGCTTATTTATCAGGTTATAGAGATTGATCCCAGATAGTTGAAATAGTATAGAGGTATCATCTGTGAATTGGATATTGGAGATCTCCTCACTATTGGGAAGAAAAAATCCAAGAAATCTAGGAGAGAGGGAGCTGTCTCTCAAAAGGTAATGCAATGAGTCATCTACAATAAAAAAAAGAGCCAAAGCAAGTGAACACCCTTGCCTGATAGATCTAGATAAGACAAATTATTTAGACCCGATTCCATTAATCTCAACACTATCCAAGGCCCTAATCATAAGAGTGGATACCATATGGCAGAATTGAGAGGGGAATCCCAGGTCTTCAAGAATCATATTGATCAATTTCCACTCAATCATGTCATATGCTTTCTCATAGTCAATGAGTAACTTACATGCCTGCTAACCTGAAACTTTGGCCCATGCCATGGTCTCCCAGCAGGTCACCAATTTTTCCAGAATGTATCTCCCCTTAAAAAAAACTAATTTGTGAAGAGTTAATCACCTCAGGGAGGATGTTCTCAATTCTCAGAGCCAGAATCTTAGCAAGGATCTTGTAAGATACATTTAATAGGGTAAATGGTCTCCACTTTTTAATTAAAGTCTTATCACCATCCTTAGGAATGAGCTTTTTTAAACCCACATTAGTTTTAGATCCAAGATACCCTATAGAAAATGCTTCCTCATAAACCTTCAATAGTTAACCACCTATCCATTTAATATTATTTTTGTAAAATTCAATAGGGAGTCCATATGGTCCAGGAACCCTATCATTGGCCATCTTAGATATTGCATTATTTATATCTGCCACTGATAAAGGATAATCCAACACTAAGGCATCCACTTTTGAGACTCTCCTTAGAATAATGTTGTCGATTTTATCCCTGACAACCTCCATAGAGTCACCAATATCCTTTGAAGTAAATAGGTTCTTATAGAATGAGGAAAAAGGCTCTGATTATATCATCTTTAGAGCTGAGGGTATCATTATCCACACAAATATAATAAATTTTATCCCTAGCCTCTTTCTTCTTAAGGATTTGTAAAAAAAAATTGAACCCTTATCCCCCAGCTTGAACCAATTCAGTCTAACTCTAGTCCAGGCACCTTGGACTTTCTTATGTTATTGGAAGAGAACAACAATTTAATTAAACACTAACATATAATGAGGTTAAAAAAGGTATAGGAACAAAATTGCAAAGGTGTTAATAAGGATAGGTAACAATAAAGGTTGGGAACAAGACTTGTAACGACTCACAAAAAATATACATGAGATATGAGATAAAATGGACATAAAAATACATAAATTTCTACAAAAATATGATCAACAAATATATACATATAGTTCAAAGTTAGAGAAAAATGTAACGATAATTTTTTTTTTGATAAGTTAATAGATGGATTGAGCCAACACCCTTTGTATTATATCAAAAAAGAATACATAATTTGATAATTACAATAATATTATATTTTCCTAAAATATAATATCTATTACCTCTATACTGATTAGAAAAATTGATGTTACTAGCACCCATTTCTAAGAGACTATACATTGCCATGTACCTTCCGATACACAATCTACCTTGCCCATCTACCAGTATTATTTGAACAAAAAAACTACTAAAAACAAACATTTTGCAAAAATCCCTAACACAGTATGACTATACTAGAATTAGCTCATTCTCCTCCTCTTCGTGTCCTTGGGGTCTTAGAGCTATATAGCTCCATGACCAAGGGGATTTATGCATCTCCCCTCCCGTCACATCTTGTTTTGTCATTTCCTTCTTCATACGTTTAGCATGTGCTGTACGAGCCTTAACCATGTAGTCAGACTTGTAATGCTTGTAGGCCAGACCCTTGGACACATCCTCCACATCCCATGTATCATTCTCTATGCATTCCTCTCCACATTTTGGCATCATAGGAACTTTAGTTTCTCCATTCTCCTCTTCATTGTCACTCTCAACCCAGAATCCATTATCCTCCATGTACAATCATGCCAGTTCTTTCATGGAGGAGGTACAATGTCTACTATGCATTACAAAAATTCTAAATTTTTGCCAATTTCCCCAAGCTGCACCTTCAATTCATCTAGCTCCGCCGAAAGTATGAGTGGAAACATCCTAAATTTTCCTTTGTTTCCTTGAATACCCTCCAGATAATAGTGCTGGGGTACTGGGATCATATGATTGTTATCCACATTGTCCAACACCACGTCAATCTCAAAGAGAATATTTTTGAAAAGTCTCTGACAGATCTTTCTCGCCTTTTCCTTCAACACCACTTTTGCATAACATAAAGGCAAGGAACATTGTTGAGATGTTCAGGTTAATGCGACACCTGTGACATGTCCACAAAAACTTGCTTCGTAGGACCTACACCGCATGGATGACCAACCGATTATTTATTGTAAGAATTGACCATAAGCGTTTGTTATTTATTTCTCCAAAGAATGACACCAAAGCCTTTTTGGTGTGACAGACAGATCAGTGTGTCCATCATCCAAATGTAGCTTGTTCACGAATTTCCAAAACTGTGACTCATCCTTAGCTATTCCCTTTATAAATAGTCACCCTCCAGTTGTCCTTGTACCTTGATATCTCCACCATCGATGATATGGTGTAACTACCAAAAGACAATATTTTCAAGTGTACTTTCCAATCTATTTCATAAGTAATTATCTCTTTCTAGACATCATCCATCTTATGAAATGTATATCGCAGGTTTTTTTCCATGTGCTCTCTTTGGGGTGAGAGTCGAGGTACACTTGTAATGTGACATCTTATCCCTATAATTATCGCTTTACCTTAAGACATCCTCACATCATCTTAATTATTCTATGCTCTAGAGCGTGCCAACTTCAACTATCATTTTTGCCTGAGTATCTGACTCCTCTTCTCATATCTATTCTTTTGTGTTGTATCTCAGATCTACCCACTTCACCATCCCTATCACCATCAATACTAGGGTTTCATAATGATAATTAACTCATCTTCCATCTTCATTTATGATGGAGTTCTTTGCTAGCTTGCCTACAACAAAATTTCCTTGATGGTAGATGTGGTTAACCTTGAAGTAGTCTAGCTCAATGATTTTTCTTATTTGTGTGATCCATTTATTCAACCTCTAATTTGGTGTAGAATTTTTCCTGATAGTATTAACTATTATCATTGAGTCTCTTTCTAAGTATATTTTCCTTGCGCCACACTCCCCTCCAATCTCTAGCCCTCATAATGTAGCCCTAAATTCTGCCATGTTGTTTATGGTGATTCCAATGTGTTCTGAGTATTCTGCAATATTTTGTTTGGTTCTCATCTCTAACAATACATCCAATATCGTTGGGGCTAATGTTTCCACTAACTACTTCATCAAATTCACTTTAACCCATTTGATTTCTAGTCCACACCAGCGCACTTCCTCACAACTTTTTCTGAATCCAATCATTGGTGCCCATTAAAGCAAGAACGGTAAGTTTCTTGAAATCCTTTAACATTTTACCATCCCACATTGTGAATGATTTATTCTTTTCTATTTGGTTTTTCACAACAATATTTTACCTATTCTACAATAGATGCCTTCATTTTTGTTACTAATTTATCCCTTGACATTGATTTTCCCTTTAAAACCCTTATTTTACATTCTTTCCAAATTTCCCATACAACCATTGGATGGATGAATTGCCATAAACTTCCAAATAAACACTTTGAAGGTTATTTGAAATACATACAAAACCAGTCCTTTAAATTCCTTAGCATTGATACTTGCAGATTGAGTTTTTGTAAGAAGTACTTCCAACAACTCTCTAAACATGAGCATGTTAACAATAAATGATTCACATATTCATCTTGGTTTTTGCATAATGAACATCTCCCTAGGCCGATTATTTCAATTTTATTCAATCTATCCTATGTAAGAATGCAATTTTGAATGACCAAGCAAGAGAAATCCTAAGCTCTAGGGGAGAAATATTTTCCCCTAATTAGTTTGTTTGGCCATTGTTGATCCTATATCATTGCCTCCTACACTTTATACCCTATTTTAACTATATATTCTCCATCCTTGGAGGTGCACCAGTAGATTTCATCTCTTTGTCTAGTCAAAATGATGCATCTTTCTCCTAACAATCTAGATAACATCTCCTTTTGTTCAATTGGGACATTTCTACCATTTAATGACTTATATTCCCATTTTTTTTCTTACCATTGACTTTACCATATACCCATAATCATGGAGTTTTTTCCTTAGCGCCTTGTTGTCTCTTCTTTGACTGCTTTGAGGTGTGGGGTAGAATAAAGAGTCAGGTGTCCTTCTCACGAGTCCTCCTATAAATGAGTGCTCAAACTATTGTTAAATTCCCATGTTATATGTTGAATGATGATCTTCTTGCATTCTATAACAAAGTTCCAATTTTTTTATCCCTTTGGTGGATCCATTGTGTTTAATATTCTAACGGTTCATTTGGATTCAAGTATTTTCATCTTCACTCTCCATTTTGAAACATGCTCTAGACTAATTTATCTCCCATGGAAAGATTCACGTTATACAATTATTTCACACCCACCCCCGTGGCTTCATATGGTTTACATATTTTATCCCATGAAACATGGGTATTTTGTGGCTATTCTATGAGCCATTCCAAAAATAATTCCTCATAAGATGAACCAGGATATCTTCTACTAATTTTGGTATTCTCATACATGGCATAGAATAGATAGGGATAGTTGGTAGCATAGGCTTTAGCATTTGTACTCTCCCCACTAATGACAACCATTTACTTCTCCAAAGCTGCATTTTCCTTTTACAACTAGTAATTAGATTTTCCCAGTAAACACTTTTTGTTGTGTCCACCATACAAGGGGATTCCAATAAATCTCCCTAGTAATTTTGTAATTCTGAGATCCAAAATTCATGCTATATCCCTTTGTAGACTAGGTTGAACATTTAGGAAATAGACCTCAGATTCTCTCCAGTTAATCGACTGTCCTGAAGCCCTACTGTAATTATTTAGGATGTCTTTAATGGTTCTAGCTTCCACCCTTGAGGATTTTCCAAACAAAATCGTATCACCAAAAAATTGCTAATGAATAACAATGTCTAATCTGGGACAAATTTCAATACCTTTCCACCAACTATCCTTTTTGTAATGTTGCATTGTTCTACCGAACGCCTCCACCATTATGATGAATAAAAAAGGAGATAATGTGTCTCCTTTCCGTACCCCTCTTGATGAATCAAATAATCCATTGTGTTCCACCCTTCCCTAAAACCAAATTTCTGTAAAACTTTTAGTAAAAATTGCCTATCCTCTAAAATATAAGCCTTTAATATATCCAATTTAATTACCATGTTTGGGTAATTAGTCTTTGTAGAGGAGTGAATAGCCTCATGTGCGATGATAATCCCTTCGACAATCAATATCCCTGGGGAGAAGCCTCTCTGTTCATCAGAGATGATTTTCTTCAATCATCTTTATAATGATCTTGTATATTATATTTCATAGTGCAATGGGCTTGAACTCCACCATGGTACGCACTTCCTTCTTCTTCGGAACCAATGCAATTAACGTTTGATTAAATTTACCCATCATCGTCATCCTCTTTCTTGATTCCTCAATAGCCTTGTGTAGATTATTAATTCCTAGGATGTATTGTAGATCATTAATTCCTAGGATGTCCCAAAATTCATGATAAAATTTTGTAGGAAAACCGTCCGAACCCAGGGCTTTGTTTACACCCAAATAGAAAGCCACTTTCTTAACTTTCTCCAGACTAATAGGTTTGAAAATATCCCTATTTTCCTCTTCACTGATTAGTTATAGAATATGATTCAAAAATTCTTCCCGTTCAAACTTACTCTATGTTGTTACCCTATTTAATATCCCTTGGAAAAATTGCCCTATTATTTGGTTGACCTCCTCTAATGTCTGAGATCTTGTACCATCTTCCTGTGCTATTTTTGTAATATAGTTTCTGCTTCTATTATAAATTGTTGTTCTATGGAAAAACATCATATTTTTTCCCCCTCTTTGAGCCATATTTCTCTTGATTTCTCTCGTCAAAATAATTCCTCCCCGGTCATGATTCTTATGAGCTCTACTTTTAAGTTTTGTTCTAAATCAAATATTTATTGACCCATCCCATTCTCAATTATCTTCTCATGTAGTTTGCTGAGGTCCTCCTTAACTTGTTATTTCTCAGTGAAAATGTTCTTGAATTTATCCTTATTCCATTCATTTACCATTCTTTTGATGTGTAGGAGCTTCTGGATAAATTGATACATCCTAGATTTGTAACCAATTTTGACTTCATTCCACCAACTTTTAACCGAATCATGTATTGTTTCATCTCTTAGCCATATTTTAAAATTTGAAAGGGATGCCTCCTTTGGGGTGTTCCACATTGATTATCAATTGAATTGGGAAGTGATCTAACCTAGTATATGATAGTATAGATTCCTCAAAGGAATCTTGGTTGTCATCCCAGTTACCAAATATGAAAAATTGATCCATTTTTTTTCTATTCTAGTAAAATTTTTTCTCTTGTTGATCCAATTGAATCTTCCATTCTTGTCTACTACTTCTCTCAAGTTTTTGTCACCCACAAATGGTTGAAAGTCTTTTTGAACTCTTGATACCCCCTTGATTTACAAAGTTATCCAATGTTGCATTAAAGTCTCCCCTAATTATGATAGTTGCACCTTTTTGTTGTTTAAGCCATTATTGTTTTATCTCTCGCCACAAAATTCTCTTGGTTAGTGTTGAAATAAGCCCATAGACATTCATTATCTGCACCTCTTTATTTTGACTCGGGATCTTTCATTTGACCACCATCCAATACTGACTTCTCCTTATTAGAAAAAAAATTAGTGACATCACATTCTATATCACACCAATTCCCTTAGAAGCTCCAATTGAATCCAAAAATTCTCCTTCCCACTGTCTCCAAACCACAAATCTTATTTGTGCTTCCTTACTATCGCACTTAGCCTCCTAAAGTAGTATTACATATGATTTTTTTAGATCAATTTGATGCTTGATTGAACACCACTTGCTAGGGGTATTAATGCCCCTAGAACTCCAAGTTATGAACCTCATGTCTCCTCTGGAAGGGTATACCCCTTTCCGCTCCTCAGTTTCATCTATCCCTTAGCATTTCCTGCCAACACCAATTTGGCCTTATTGAATTTAGCCCCTATTATATTTTTTGTTGCTACTAAAGGATTTTTTAGTTGTGAAGGGGTTTGTTCAATGCTTATCTCCCCCAAAATGTTTACTTTTCCTTCTTCTAGTCCATAATCTTGATCATAGTCAGATTCATCCAATGTTCCCTTAGCTTCCATACCTTCATTATTTTTGATTTCTCTTTCCCCTGATGGTTATACCTCCACTTCATCCTCTACTACAAGATGTTCCTCATCTTCCCCTAGAATTTGTGGGTTTGTAGCCTACACAAAAAAACACAAATTTTCTCCAATTATAGAAAATGTTGACCCAGTCATTGATAGATGCCCGTTCTCTTTTTTTTTTTTTTTGATGTAGAGTACCTTTTTTGTTTGTATAATTTGTATTCTCTAGCCTTTTGTGTTCTGGGATGGCCACCACCTCATTTTGATTCCCTGCTATCTCATTTTGTGAACTTTAGATTGTTTTCTCCTTACTATTTTCCTCATCCAACTTTATACCTTATTTTTTTCGTAGGTTACGTCTGTCTTAAGGATAGACACTCCCTCTACTTTTTCTTCATTCTTTCCCTTTCAAGGTGTTTGGACCCTTCTTCGGTGCTTTCTTCTGTGAGGCTCAGTTGTGTACATTCTTCTCCTTCCACTCTTTGCTTCTAGATGCCCCAATATGTATGTATTTCAATTTCCCGAGGGATTGATACAAAGGGGTGGATGTTAAGGCATATTATTGTTGTCACGGAGGATTGCACTCAAAATGCTTAAGTATGATACTCAAAAATCCAGTGAAACATAGAAAGATCTTCAGGCCTATGGGTATGCCTATGGTGAAGATCAATCTCTGGAGAAGGTCAAGTTCATTTTGGTATTCACCTAAAACCATATTTTTTCAGGAAAAAGGGGAAGAAAGAAAATTTTAGTTTAAACCTATGCTAACAGGTGATGTACCGAATGAGAACTAAGATATGTATCCTGCTAAATTACAAAGCCTTCAACCAAATAACTCAAAAAATTTCACAACTCTACTAAATAGGTTGTGCATAAGTATTTCCTAAAAGGGTTGAACCTAATGCTTCCATGGAGGAAAACCTAATTGGTATTCTCAGCTACAAACTATCAAAATCAACTACACAATTCTGGACCTGCATAAACCATGTATCTCCTTATAAAATTCTGATTGAACGAGACAAATTAAAAGACATAAATCACAAAAAATCATCAAAATCATACAAGAAAACATAATGCAAAAAGTATTGAGAAGGGAAGCCACTGCTATTTTACTAAAAATTTAGAAGCCCAACTGTTACAAAATCTAGAAATCTGAGATACAAAATCCTCCTCTTGTTGTTGTGTACAATAAGCTAAAAAGGTAAGAACTCCCTAAAATAATACCAAACCATGTCTTAAATAAAAGGCCAAACCCACAAAGAGGTGGAACTAAAAATGAAACTGAACTAGAACTCTAATTGAACTGAAGTGTAACTAATGTCTCTGCTTGATCTCTCTACCAATTCTCAAAAATACCACATGTGCCATATTTGAAGAAATTCTGCATGAAAAGAGGGTCGAACTGGAAGAAAGAGGAGTCCAACTGCCTCACAACTACTCTCAAGTCACAACTGATCCATGTGAGGTCAAAATTGACATGCAAATGCATGTAACTCATCATGAACTACATATTATCTCCACACGACATGCAAACCTCTCCCCTCCAAGACCCTCATTTACATCTCCATGATACATGCACTCTCACACAACTAATTCTTTTCTAATTTTCCATTTTAAATTTAATATTCATTACAATTTGATATATGCAAAAAATAAAATAAGTTAATGATATGTTCACATTAATATTTATTAGACAATATAATATATAACTTAATAAATATCATATTTTCAAATAATATTTATTGATTAATATAATATATATTGTTTAATAAATATTAGTTAAAATAATCATTAATTTATTTTATTAAGGAATACATCAACCTCGTGGGTTAAAATTAAACATAAGGAAAAAATGAATGCCTTCTATCTCTGATGACCTTATGGCATTTTCAAACGTTAAAATGAAAACACAACTCATTTCTCATTTCACTCTCTTCATCTCTCTATGGCGGCCACCCTAGATAGGGTTTGGATACTGTGGAGTTTTCTTGAAGGTTTCTTCACACAAGTCCAATTTTTTTACAAATAAGTTCTTCTCTGCACCCTAGGTTTATGCAGACCATTGTGATTTTGTGTTTATGCTTTGATATTCAATTGAAAAAGTGAGTAAAAATCTAGAAATGTACTCAATGTAGACTGGAGCTTCATTATTTTCATATTATGTATTTATTGACGAGGCTCTATAGAAAAACCATGAGGGTTTTCCTGTGATCTCGGTGGCTCTCAAGAATTTTATCTTTTTGTGTGTTTGGTATTCTTTCCTTTGAATCCATTTTTTGAACAAAGACAACTTCAATCAAACTTGTATTCCACACTATTCAACCAACATTACAAAGGGTTTAGAAATCACTTGATCCAGGGTCTCCGTATACAATGTTTTCACAAAACCCCCACCTCTCATATTGTATTAAAGGGTTCTGACTCATTTGGAAGCCACACACCTCATTGATATTCTTTGTATTGGTCGTGGTTTATGAGTTGCACTTTGACTTTGAAATCCTAGCCAAATTTAAAATAGAAATAAAACTTTTGGCTCTATGTGGAGACTTTTATATATGCCATGACTTATATTTGAAACCCTCTTCTTGATAATCGACATTGGAAACTCAAAACCCCTTTAAGAGAGAATCATGTGAGCAAGCCTAACTTGCAAAATATTTATTCGTGGCTTGCTTTTGTATTTTTATTCCCTCTTTCCCCTATCAAAACAATTAAGATGCCTTCTCTATATTAAGTACATTGTGTTTAGAGGGTTTTCCTATTTTCATTCTATATGGTCTGACTTCATTATTCAATGTTGCTTTCTTCATAATTGTGGTACTCTCTTTTGATAACCCTTTTGTACTATGTATCATTTATTGTTTCAATTTAAAACACTCCTTTGTGCATTGTTTTTGATTAAGTAAAAAAGGTTTTATAGGGTGCCTGAAACTCAATACAAAGTTTAAGAATCAAAATTATGCCCAGACAAAAAACAACAGAACCAAAAAATGAAACATGTCACTACCAGGGCCATGGCTAAAAACAGAACAAAAACTAAACTACTGAAAAGAAAACAACACACAGGGACAACCAAAAGAGACAGGGAACACAATTAGGACATGTTCCTGAGCAGGCTAGCCGCTTTGGAATCGAGGATCTCAATCTCTTCTGCACATTCCTTTATCTTTTGGATATCCATCTAAGTATCATTCTCTTTCTTCTTCTTTGAACTAGCCCTAGTCCTCTTTCTAGGTCCCTCTTCGGGCTTTTGCTCTTTTTCCACACTAGTTTTGGCCACATCCGTTCCCTCATGTTTTTCTTCCATTTCTTCAATGATAATCTTGATATGCTCATTGGAGGCTTTCAGGATGTTGAAGCTCTGCTCCGTAATGCTTTTAAGAGTCCCCTTGAAACTCAACATTTTTTCTCCATCTTTCTGATCCTGGTATCCAGACTCTTCTGATCCTCAGCAATGATTTCACCATTGATGTTGTCTATCCCATTAGCTCTATTCTTGAGCTCCCCCACCTCATGGAATAACCACTTGATAGACCTGTAGTTGTCCAGCATGCTATTCCTGGTATTGTTGAGAAGGTCGAGCTCCATTTCCCTCGTATTATCACTGAGGACCACCATAGACGGGTCAATCAACTCCTCCAACTTTATCCTACCATCCTCACCTTTGATAAATTTGGGATTAATGACTTCCCTGGTTATCCTCATTTTGGCATTCTTAACATCAAAGTTGCGCCACACCGTCTTCCTCCCCTGCGCTGAAACATAGCAGCAATATTCGTTGTCCTGCCCCTTCTCTTTCACTGAGATGCGGGGGTCAAAGAATTGGGGAGAAGGGTTTTCCTAGTTAGTATCGTTACGATCATCATGGAGGTTATCCTTCTCCTTGCCACAAGAGCCAAGGGTATTTCTTTGAGTGTGGTCCTCGGGAGTCTTCCAGCTTGTGCTTTCTCCCCCGTTCTTGCTCTTTTTATTTTGGTACTTCACAATAGTAGTCTCCCTTTTATTTTTACCTTTTCTATTGGATATCTCTTCCTCATCATCTATTTTCATCCCTTCCTCATTGTCGTTATACTCCTCATAAGAGATCACAGTAGTAGTATGTTTCTTGGAAGAGGTCACCGCTTTCTCTTTTTTGACAGTGTGAATACTGGCAGTTCTCTTCTTAGAGGAGGAGCCCAAATTCTTCTTATTAATGTCGCAATCCTCCTGACCCTCCGAGTGCAAATTGTCACTGTCTTCTGTCTCCTAGGGGACATAATCTGAGCTAGAGACATCCTTTCTGTCCTCTTTATCAGTGACCTCCTTCCCCATAATTTGGGCTTTAAAGTACTCATAAATGAGTAAAATCCCCACATGCAAAGTAGGATTTGCAACAACCTTATCCCTATAACCTTAATATTTTCATTGATAGAAGCGTATAAGTAGAACGGGATAGAAACTTGCATACCATGTCTAAAGTGGTTCATGAGGACAAAGTGATAGGTTCTGATCCTATCAAACCTGGTATCCAGCGTGACATAAGAAATGATGGTCCTCAAGATGAATCTCCACAACATTTTGATCCCTTCAGGTACATAATAAGTCCCAGCTTTGATGAGCGCTTCTCTTCCTTGTTCCTCACAAAGTCATTGATCACAGAGTCCAAAATTTTATGATCCTTGTAAAATTTCTTACCCACAATAGGGATTCCAGTAATAGTGGAGATAACCTCCTAAGTGACTGTAAATTTTCTCCCATCAATCACCATACTACCCTCATCCCAGCTTTTCACAAATGTTTTGGTCACTGATGACTTCCCACCATGAATCCTTTCAATAAAATTTGAAATTACACCTTGATGTAGGTAATTCCAGATCTTAGTCCATCTCCTCCATTTATCACTATCATTAGAGGGCTCCCTTCTGTGTCTTTCACCACCTATTGCAAGATTAAGGCTCAGTCTAGTGTTATGGTGATTCAACTTATAGCTTAATAGACACTTTCTCGCTGAAGTATTCCAGATTGTTCTTCTGATATGCCTAAAAAGTTAAGTTTTAACTTTGTGAAGGGGCACCCAGAAAGTGTGTGAATGTGACTTGGATTCATTACCCTTCCTTCCAATCCCATACTTCCCATTTATGGGAAAGCCATTACGAAACACAACATCATATTTTATGATTAATAATTCGTATTCCCTCGTTTCCCTGGATTTTGTTGTATTTGACTAAATCCTTCACCTCACATGGGATGTCTCCTCCATGAAGCCATCTAATCAGAGTGTCACTTTTCATAGCCAAGTTGTCACACCAGTCAACAACCTAGTTGGATTCTTTGTACATGTGGGATATGTGTATCTTCTCAAAGGAATTCAAGAGATTGTGGGTTTCTTTAATCATATTAGCAATAGTCCATGATGGTGGGTGTAAATTGTTAAGACAATTTATAATGTTGCTAGAGTCTCCTTCTAGCCAAAGGTTTTTGATCCCAATATCATGGGCTAATTTGGTAACTTGGAGGATCGCATTGTGGTTGGTTTGGGTGCCAAGTGGAAGGATGACAACAACAGTACCCTTACCATAGAAATTTCTGATCACACCACCACTTCCCGCCTTTCCCAAATTTCCCTTGGCAGCACCATAAAAGTTGGCCTTATACCATCCTTTCAGGGGATAGCTCCAGGTATAAGTCTGTCTTTTGTGGTTGTTCTTCTTAGGGTCACCATGGTTGTCTTTTCCTGCAAAAGGGTTAGTACCACCACAGGAAACAAAATTTTCCATTAGAGCATGGTGAATATTTTCAAAAATTATTTTGGGAGGGGCACAAAGATCCCTAAAGATTCGGTTGTTATGCTCTTTCCAAACTCCCCAGCACAGGTGAGGGAGAGCCCAGGTCCATATTTTGTGACAAGCAATGTGCTTGAAAGGCAGGGTCCATTGGGAAAAAAGGTCCTGGATAGAGGAGGGAAAGCACCATTGCACCCAAAAAATAGAGAGGAGAGACTGCCAGACAAAACTAACATAGGGGAAATGAATAAATAGGTGATCCACAGACTCAGCTTGACACTTACATAGCACCTACCTATTGGGAATTTGGAGGCCCCTCTTTAAAAGGTTATCAATAGTAAGGATACGATTCTAAAGAAAAATCCTGAAGAAGACATTAATTTTGGGAATAAGGCTAGGGGACAGGCTTTAGCCCAAATAGGCTTAGCTTCCAGCTTCATCTGGAGAGAGTAGGAAGGAGCAACCGAGAAGGAACCTTTTGGGGACCCTTCCTATATCATGACATCCTGATTAGGGGAAAAGGAAACCGCATTCAAAGCAATCATAAGGGAAGACAAATCTTGAGAGACATAGGGGAAGTCCACCCAAGCATTCCCTAATTTATAGTTGCAGACCTAGGATCCAAATTATTGGTTACACTTATCTATCCACATTTTTTAAGGCTTATAGTCCCTCAGGGGAACGAACTAGAGCCAATTGTCTTCCCAGAAGTTTATGGTTTGACCATTACTGATTTTCCATTTAGCTTTAGATTTGGCTAACTATTTAGCATTGAGGAAGCCATTCCAGATGAAAGAGCCTTCCAGGATATCATCACATCCAAATAAATAACTAAAAGAATCATTAGAAAGATACTTATCTTCAAAAAAGTATCTCCATTCCCCCATGCCATGGAAGATGCACCAAATCTGTTTCGCTTGGAGAGCTTTTTTGAAAGGCCTGATTCTCCTTATCCCAATACCTCTGTCACTTTTAGGGAAGTAAACTTTGTCCCATGCAATCAGAGGAAATCTCTTATGCTCATTAGCCCCCGACCAAATAAATCTTCTTTGAATCTTTTTCCATTGCCTCCACAATTTTTGCGGGTATCGAGAAGAGGCTTAAGGAATAGGTTGGCAGGTTTTGTAGAGTAGATTTTACCAACTAGATTTTACCTGATTGACGAAAAGTGATCCCTTTCCAACCTTCCATTTTCCTGTTGAATCTATCAATGAGATTGTTCTAGAACTCATCATGGGGCTTAACACCTAGAGGGAGACCCAAGTAATTTGAGGGAAGGGAACCAATGCCACATCCCTGTAAGATATCTTCTATTCTCCTTTGTCTTTCCTCGGGGGTGTTGATGTAGAAGAGTGAACTCTTATTCTAGTTGATGGATTTCCTAGTAGCTCTAGTGTAAGAGTTAAGAAAGTTTTTAACCACTCTAGCTTCTCTCACCGAAGCCTCCCCTCCTAAAATGGTATCATTTACAAATTTCTAGTGAGAGAAGACAGTGATACCAGAGGACGGTCTGATGCCTTTCAACTCCCCAATCCTCCTTTAAACTGTAATCAATCTCCCAAGGCACTCAACCAGAATAAAGAAGAGAATGGGAGATAGGGGGTCTCCTTGTCTCAATCCCCTAGAAGATTTGAAGAAAGTGGACAAAGAATCATTGACCAGAACCGCCAGTGAAGGAGAAGATATTAGTTGATGGATGATCTTGCAAGTATTCAAGTTGAAACCAAAAGATCCAAGAACCTTCAGCAAGAAGGACCAGTAAACATGATCATAGGCCTTGGACAAGTCAAGCTTGAGAAGGAATCCTTCCCTCTTACCACCATCTAATGAGTGGATTACTTTGTGCACCGCCATAATAGAATCAAGAATCTGTCTACCCAAAAAAAAAACCCTAACTCCTAGTGAGCAATGATAGAGGGGAGCACTTTGAGAATTCTGATGGTGATGACTCTAGAGATCATCTTATAGAAATAATTGCATAAGCTTATGGGTCTGAAGATCACCATAGAATCTTCCCCTGATACTTTTGGGATAAGAACATGGAAAGTAGCATTAAGTTCCTGTTACCACCTATTCTTGCTTCCTCGTGTTGGCCTTCCTTGCAAGAATCCCCTCTAAAAATTTTATTGATCTAAGTGTCAAAATCCTAAACTTGTTTTTCCTACCTTTAACACTTTGCAGATACACCTAGCATGTTGAACTCCCTTAGTTCAAAATTTTAAGTTCATTGTCACCCTCTGGCGTGTTCGCTTTTATTTCAAAACTATGTGATGTCAGCGGCAAGTTATGCAAACTCGGCCTTCCTGTTGAACTCAAATGTTGAATTGTCCTTAGTTCAAGATTCAAAGTTCAACTGTAGAGTGAGTCTTGTAGCCGCTTGTATTGTTTAAATCATGCCAAAGGGAAATCCTTCTTAATAATCATGCAGGTTGAATTTGACCTTTGAACTGCCTTAGTTCAAGGTTCGAAGTTCAAAAAAGGGTTGCCACTTGGTCATTGGCAAACATTGGTAATGAGGAGATTGACGTGAAAGCTGGAAGAGAAAGATTAACTTGTATAGGAAATCAGTGATAATCATCATTGAAGTGACATTGTAAAGACAGTTTGATCATGTGAAGTTCAAGATTTGATGTTTTCATTTAATTCATTTGTCGTCTGCATTTATTTGACATAATGGTCGACTCCCACATTAAATGCGTATCCCCGCAATCTTTTTAGCAAGCTATTATAAATTGCCTCTTAGCTTCTCCTTGTCAATTATGGTTATTCATCGCACTCGAAGAGGTAATGCCACCTAGATTTCTCCTTCTTCCCGAGCAGTAGAACAATTCCAGATTATTGCTAGTTAGTTATTTCCCCTCGAAGCTTTGCTCTTTAATGTTTCATCAAGAAATTTTTCTATGCTTTGATTTGAATCAAATACCTACCTTTATTTTCTGTAAGTCTCTATTTTATCTTACCTGTCATTTGCCTCACCATGAAAACCCCTATTCCTATTGCCGGCCGCACATCAAGCTTAGTATGCTCTCTTCCCAAGTGCGAATACACTGCCGTGCCTTCCCAAACCTTCAAAGAAATTAGGGAAAAAATCAAGAACCCCTCCCTTGATTCTATGATGATAAAAGTAGTTGAGAGTGGGTTAACAGAGGTAGCCTCTTTCCCTGAATCAACACCATGCTCATAATTAGTGGTAGAATGTGCGCTGCACTACAATAGTGAAGAAAGATGTATAAAAAAGATAGATGGAAGCCCTCTTGTTTTTATAAACAAAAATGTAATTTTGAAGGCCATGTGTATACCTGAGAAGGAACCATATGAGGCATGGACAATATCTACCTCCCAAACTATATTTTTTGAGAAAAAGCAGAGTTATAGGAATGAAATAGCATAGTGCTAGTTCTTAAAGTCACAGGCGGGAGGGTCTAGGTTGCCAAAGCCCCTTTACCATTGATCATTTCAAGCCTGAGCTCCCAGATTTAGTAATGCTACGGAATAGACTGAAGGGGAATCAACATGTATACTTGTGGCATGATTGGATGTATTTTTATATCCAGGTGACTTTGGGAGGGTATAAATATATCGACTGGGAAGAGGATATAGCAAATGAGCTTCATCACCAGCTAGCTACTTACTCAGGGAGAAACAGGTTCTACATGGTCTCCTTTTTGTTTTATGTTCTCACATGCACTAAGGAATGGAAGGGCCTCTTTAAAGAGACACTCATCCTTGGTATAAAGATTTATGATTATCATCCCCACTTTAAGAAGGAGTCATACACAAGTAGTTTCATGAAGTTTAATGACATATTTTTAGGGAGGTTAGTGTTTGAGTTAAAAGGCAATACATAACAGAGGTTATCGAAAGAAGCCAGATATTTTGTGAACATCTACAGAAGCTATTAAACTCAATTCAGAAGGTTAGCATATTTAAGAGTAGGTGGATTCAATGGGGAACCCTTCAAGCTTCCTAGGTATGCCCTTGATAGCCTAGTTGTTATAGAGGTAAGTCTCCAACTAGCACATGTACACAAGAAACTGAAAGAAAAGAAAGGTAGGGCTAAGTCCTGTTTTCCCATTGAGCTAGGCCATTATCAGTGTAAAACCTCTACAGATGCATTAAAATTATAATTGGAACTTAAAAGGTTAAATTTGAAGACTTTTGAAGCTAGGAAAGATTTTGATGTTAGAGGCTACACAACTCAAGATTTTGGTCTAGTGAATGAGTTCCACCACATTCCACAGATGGAGGATTATTGGGAGGATTGTGCTGATGATCGAGAGGTGATAAGAAGAAGATGGTCTAGGTTCACACTCAGTTAGATTATTTCACTGCATATTGATTTAGATATTGTAGGAATAGAAGAAGGGGAAGATGATGAAATAATAAGTGCAGAATATGAAAAGAAGGTTAAAAATCAAACTCTACGTAAAATTGACTGGGGTATAGAAGAAAGAGATAATATCCACATTAAAACCCTTAGTGTTATTAACAGGAAAAAAACTTGATAGAAAGTAAAAGACCTCCCATAAAGGGAAAATGTAACACCAGAGGGGTTTACAAGAAACAATCTGTAGCCAACCCGAGTCCTATTTCTAATGATGTTGTTCCCCTTCTAGGTTCTAAGAAGCCTAAAAAGAAGAAGGATCCATCTAAAGTCAAGAGTGAGATGAAGGAAGAAGATTTCTCTGCTAAGCGGTCCACAAGAATTCTCCACTCTAGGAAACAGAGTCCCAAAGAATCTGAAGAGAAGGAGGTAGTTAACCTAGACAACACGAATATTGATCACAGTCCTCAACATTCACCCCTGAAACTGGAAGCTAACCCAAAGGATCAGCAACCTAATGTTGGAGACTCCTCACTGGTTATAGATATGTCCCTTCAAACCCCATCCTCGACTCTCAACTAGCTTGAGACGTCTATCAACAAAAAAGGAAACATCGTGCCTATCACTCTACTGACACAAGATATGGTAAGAAAGTGCCTTGGAATTGTGGTGAAGCCCAAAAGGATGAAGAAAAAATCCAAGATCACTGTAGATGAAATAACAGGGCATTGGGTAGTAGAATGCTCAATTCCTAAAAGTAATAAGGTTGTTAGTGATATCATGGCTAATGCCTACATTGTTGAAAAGATAAACCTCGGAGAAGGAACCAGAGAGGTAGATGTAACTCACTTGGAATCATCTACCAAAAAGATAATTAAGAGGACCTTAAAGGATGAAAAGGACAAGAAAGAGCTTAAAGCTCTCATCAAGCTATTGGTCAAGTGTATTCAGGAACTCACAAATCCCAACCCTACCCCAATTTATAAAATCTCTCATTCCTTTGACCTGCTGTCACCTGAGAGCCGCAATGTTCTTGAACAGGTTAAGAGGAGTAAATTGGTTGCAGATGTATTCGACCAATGGATACATGGTATTATCTAAGGCGTAGGGGATTATATTGCTCAATTGATTTAAGCCAGAGAGATAGTTAATGCAACAATTGCTGAGATGCAGGCATACATGGCTATGTGGGAAAAGTAAAAGAGAAAGTGGTCTCTTATTGTGAGTCAAATGTATGAAGTTGATAAGATTGGTGTAACCAACTTCCTTCCTGAAAAACCAGTTGCTAGACTTGACGATGAAGTGTTTTATGTGGCAATGAAAAGCATTTAATGGAGGAACATGATCCTAGAATCTGGACATGAAAGTTTGGTTAAGCTGCTAAATGAGCTGATCGAAATGATGAGAAATGATTTAAAATTCCTAAATATACCTCTAGCCAAAAAAGATGGTCAAACTGTAAAGGAACTGGGTGATTTGACTCAGGAATTTAAAAAATAAATGACAATGGTGAGGGATAACAAGTCCTTGTCAGCAGTCGACTTCACTGAGATGGCCAATGTAGAATCCATGTTGGGTGTGTGTGGTGATCATTTGGAATCACACAAGCAAAAAATGGTGCAGGTTTGTAAGGAGAAGAAGCTGTGGAAGCAGATAGTTGTAAACATTTCCCTAACCTATCACACTTTTATGGATAGCTTCTCCAGAGCACACGTGATATGGTGAGCTGCTCAATCCTCCAATGTCCAAGGCGAGTAGCCAAATCCTTCGGCGACTCCTTGATCGTGTTCCGTCAGTTTTGGCGCATGCAGAGGATTTAGTTTTCTTGCATGTTTTTGTCTTTTCAGTTTTAAAACCATTTTAAATGGACAACTCTGAGGAGTCCTGTAATTTTTTTTAATATACCGATGACTATATATAGTTAGAGGAAAGGCTAAGTTAGGGCTGAGAATTTAATTAGTAGAATTTCAGTAATTAAACTAGGTATTTTTTGGATGTGATATATTTTGAAATCTGCTGGGATATTTGGAAATCAATGAAAGAAAAACTCTCATTTTTATGAATCTGTGTGTTTATAAAATTGTGGAGGATCTCTGTTGGGATATTTGGATTGGTTGATAAATGTCTTGCAGATCCTTATTTTATCAGTAGTTAAAGTTTATTATGTTTTATCTATATTTCAGTGAATGAGAAAGTCTAAAGTCTGTAGGCTTCATTTTATGTGTTGAATCATCTCTCAATTGGCAGTCATTTTATTTTGATAAATGATATGCTTTCAAATGCCTTAATTACCTTCGAGTGAAAAGTAAAATCTCTGCTTATAGAAGTTTTCATTCAAGTATTCATTGAATATCTTATACGGGAGCTATACCGTTGAATTTAGAGGGTCTAGATGCTATTGTTTTATTAGATCTTGTTGTTAGAAAAGTTTGTTGTTTTTAGATGTGTTATAGAGTGTTAAGTTGATTTAAAGAAAGAAGATAGATTCATTAACTAATAGTTTTTTTGGCGACTCTACTGGGGAGGGAAAACATAGAAATATTAGCTCTGTGTATTTATATGTGATGTTTTTATCATGGTATTACCGGCTATAGTGATACCTGGGCAAGAGGAAATTCCTCTGATTCTTCAACCAGACCTCCATTTTCTTGACACACAAGAGGATGTTATAGTTGACTTAAACTCTCTTGCTTGGAAGGTTAAAACTAATAATCAACAATACCAACAGTTCTGTCTCATGTTGGAAGAAGAAGAGGACATTGACGAGTGGTTAAGGGGAATCCCAATAGCTCAAGAGGCTGCAGTAGTTGATAGAGCCATCCAAAGACCATAAAAAAGTAACATTGGAGCCCCGTCCTTATACCAGGTCCCAAAGGAGGGAAGGTATTTTTGACACATTTTTTCAACAATTACAAAATTTACAATTTCCTACCACCTACATACCCAAAAGAAAAGCTAGGAGTAGACCCCCTTCCCCGACCAAGACATCTCCTAGTGCATCATCATATTCCTACAATTGGAAAGATTTAACCCTATCAGGAATCCAAGATCCTCCTCTTGTTACGATATTCCCAGCTACTGTGATGGCGCAACCTTGGGGGGCAGCAGTAGGCCCATTAAACTTAGGGGCAAACCATAGTTTTCCCAAAGGGTCAAGAGAGATCTTACCTAAATTTTATGGGGATGGAAAGGTTTCTGCAAAGGATCATCTCAATGCCTTTAATACTGCTTGTGGGATACTGGTTGTTCAAAATGAAGACGTGGCAGTAAGATTATTTTTACAAGCCTTGGATGAGTTGGCTGCAGATTGGTTCTATCATTTTCCCAATGGTTATATTACTGATTGGAATAACATGAAAAGTGCTTTTGAAGCACATTTTAAAAGCTTGTCTGATGAGCATGATTTATTAGCTCAATTAACTCAGCTTAAGAAGGAAATTCAAGAACCCATTTGGGAATTTGTAGCTAAGTTCAACAGAATAATTCAAAAAATTCCTGTTGTAAAAAGACCAACTGATGAGAATAGGAAATACTTTTTCTTAAATGTCATACCACCTGATGTAAGCTTTCATCTAACGAGAGCTAGGGTAGCTGATTTACAGACTACCCAAGATATGTCTATTGATCTAAAGGATGACCTAATAACTGCCAACAAATGGAGGAAGGATATACAGTCCCCAAATACTCAGAGTGATACTAATTCAAACCCTCTTTTACAAAGGTTAGTAAATGATGTAATCACGATTAAAAGAAAAATGCCTAAAAAAAGCACTAATCCCCCTCAATTGTACAAACACATTCCTAAAGGAAACTTAGACCAGGTGGGACCTAGATATAGAAATACTGGGCATTCTCAGGTGGAATACAAGGCAATAGAACTAGTCCCAAGAAGAGAAAACATGTGTACATTCCATCTCACAGATGACCATGATTGTGCCACTTTCCCTAAGATGGTGAGGTCTATGTAGATGCTTGTAAATAAAGAACTGGCTGATGAAAAGTCTAGAGATACGGAGAGTCCTCAGTTACCTCGCCACTCTAGAAATTTCTTCATGGAATATGAGTCTGACTCTAATTGAGGAGGAGATATTCTGGTAACTCTAGAGGACCCTACGTGTGCCATTTTGACAAGAAGAAAGCATAATCCACAAGATAATGACTCTCCTGGACCTTCTCAACAATGGGACAAAGGTAAAGACTTCTCACCTAAGAATTATTTTTCAAAAATCAAAATTCTAAAGAAGTAGGAGTTGTTTAAAAATCTACTTTTGATTCTTCCTTTGACATTGTTGATTTTTGTAAGAGTTCCAAGATTCAAGTGTCACCAGCTGAATATCTTAGGATGAATCCCAAGGAGTTGGATAGGTTAGTTAGTTATGTCAAATCTGGATAGTCTACCCTTGAAGCCTCTACTAGCCAAGCCATGCATGTTGTTATGCCTGAAATAATCCAACCTGTGTTAGCCACACAGTCCACCGAAAATAAAAGTCGCTCTTTCAATCCGAAGCCAAAACCCTTTTACCTATCCTTGTTCATCCGCGGGTACAAACTTAACAACTATATTATAGACTCTGGAGCATCAGATAACATAATGCCAACCTCGGTTGCTAAAGCATTGGACCTCCCTTTGACCGCTACATTTTGTAAATGCTATTCCATGGACTCTAAGAAAGTCCCGCTATTGGGTCAGATCAAAGATGCCCAAGTAGCTCTAGCTGCACACCCAAGTAAAAAACTCAAATTAACCATCCTAGTGGTAGGCATCCCAACCAGCTATGAAATGATGTTTAGTAGAACATTCTATAGGGATCTTGGAGGGGAAATAAAATTAGAGTGGTCCTAGGCCACCATTCCTGTTGGGAATAAGAGTATCACCCTGCAACCAAAGACCAAATCAAAGTATACTCTTTTCCCCTCTGAAGACCCCAAATCCCATAGACTCTACCAGGAATCTGAATTTGGGAACTATATGATCTCCTAAGATGCAGATGTAGGACAGTTTGAGAGCAAGAATGCATATTCCTTATGGTCTCTAGAGTTTTATTACAGCTGTGCTTCAATTGGTTCTGGGGAAGGGGTTGTATTGATATCTCCTCAAGGATAAATGTTTCCAATATGCTTTCAAATTAGAATTTGACAACACTAACATCACCGCCGAATATGAGGCCCTTTTGCTTGGTATCAAAGAAGCTAAGAAAAAGAGGATTAAAATGATTAAAGCTAAGGGAGATGTAGAGTTGGTAGTAAGACAAATTAGGGGAAGGTATGCAGTAAAGATAAAAAGGTTAAAGAATTATAGAAACCATGTATGGGATGAGATTGAAGGATTTGATGCTTTTTCCATAGATGTTATTCCAAGAGCTCTAAACAGTAAGGTCGATTCCCTGGCAGTTTCAGTGTCACTACTTTTGCCTCATCTTGAGTTCAAGGAGGATTCTTATAGAATCGAAATGGTCTATAGGCCTAGAGTACCTGACAATGCAAGCCTTTGGAAGGTCTTCTAGGATGATAAGAAGATTGACGAGTTTTTTGCAGATGATTGAAGTTTTTAGCACCACATTCTTTGAAGGATCATAACCAAGTTGTGATGAGTTTTTCCATGATCTTGGTAAAAATATAGATGAAGGAATTATCTAGTTAAAAGGAAACTACATACCCAAAGGTATGGTTTCCTTGGAAAATATTTTTGATCGCCATGATGAAGTTAAAAAGAAACCCGACCCCCATGAGGTAGTTAATGAAGAAGATTTTGAAAAAATAGACATAGGGGAGGAAGGAGATCCCAAATATGTTAATTTGGGAAAATACTATACCTCTGATGAGAAGAGGAGGTTTATTAATTTTTCAAAGGAATTCAAGGAAAATTTTGCTTGGTCTAATCAAGACCTCAAGAATTTCAAAGGAGGGAAGTTTCAGCATCACATTCCCCTCAAGCTAGGGTCTGCCCCATTCAAACAAAAACTGAGGAACTACAATTTGAAGGTGTCAGAAGAAATTCAGAATGAGGTAGAGAAAATGCTGCAAGATAGAATCATTTACCCCATCCACCACTCTACCTGGGTGGCAAATATTGTCCCTATGAGGAAAAAGAATGGGGAAATTTGAATTTCTGTCGACTTTAGGAATCTAAATCAGAGCAGTTTAAAGGACAATTATGGAATCCCTGTGATGGACCATAAATTACAGATAGTTGTAGGGTCGGAGATGATGTCCATGCTGGATGGATTTTTTGGTTACAATAAAATCCAGGTTGCTGATGAAGATTAGCATAAAATGACCTTAACAACATCATGGGGCACATATGCTTACAATCACATGCCTTTTGGGCTGATCAATGTTGGTGCAACCTTCCAGCAAGCAATGAACTCTTCCTTCAGTCATCTGATCAACAAGATAATTGTCATTTAATTAGATGACTTGACAGTATTTTCCAAAAGGCAGAAGAATCACTTGAAAGACCTTAGAATAGTCCTTAAAAGGTGCAAAGAACACAAAATATCCTTAAATACCAAGAAATTTGTCTTTTGTGTTACGGAGGGAAAGTTGCTGGGTCACATTGTATCAAAAGATGGAATAAAAATTGACCCTGAGAGGGTGAGAGCCATTCAATAGATTGGGTTTCCTTCTAACATAACAGGGGTGAAGTCCTTTTTCGGCCAAATCAACTTCCTAAGGAGATTTGTACCTAATTTTGCCGAAACTACTAAATACATGTTAGGTATTTTAAGTGAGAAGAACTCTTTTAAATGGAGCCCTGAAGTGATAAAGACATTTGATTATGTTAAGGAAGCTATCGCATCTACCCCTGCCTTGATAAACCCTGATTACAGGAAAGATTTTTTTATCTACTGCTATGCTTCGGAACACACATTGTCTGGGATATTATCTCAAAAAGTGACAAGGGAGAGGAAGTGCCAATTGCCTTCATGAGTTTGCCACTCAAGAAACATGAGTTGAACTACCCCTTGGTTGAAAAAAAAGCATATGTTGTGGTAAGGGCAGTAAATTATTTCAAATTTTATATCCTACATTCTCATTCCACAATGTACGTACCTAGTACTACTATAAAGGATGTTTTAACTCAAAAAGAGGTGAGTATGAATAAAAGAGAAACCTAGATTTCAAGAATCCAAGAGTTTGATTTAGATATTTGTCCAACGAAGTTAGTTAGAGTTCAGGGCTTGTGCAAGTTAATGGCCAAACAAACACCGGAAGATGATACACCTCTGGTTCTCTTTGTCGACTTACAAGACCCATGGTTCTTTAATGTTGCTTATTATTTGAATTATGGAGATTTCCCATCGCACTTGAGTCCCAGAGAGAAGAGGAACCTTAGATTAAAAATAACAAAATATGTTATTATAGATGACAAATACAAAAAAGGGTTGGATGGAGCTTTTCTAAGGTGTGTAGATAAGGATAAAAAAGAGAAATTGCTCAAGAAATTTCATGATGAAGCATGTGGTTGTCATTTTTTCCTCCACAGTAACCACTTTAAAAATTCTTAGGAGCTGTTACTATTGGCCTGGGATGTTTGGAGATACATATAAGTGGGTTGATAAATGTGAAAAATGCAAGTTGTTTAGTGGAAAACCCTAACTAGCACCTTTACCTCTACGATCGGTGGTAATTGAGGAGCCCTTTAGATAGTGGCGATTGGATTTTGATGGGCCAATAAATCCTCCCTCTAGCGCTAGACATACACACATCCTGACTGCAACTGAATACTTCACCAAGTGGGTCGAGGTAGTTCGAGTTAGAAATACTACTTCTGAGGTGGTGTGTGATTTTCTAAAAAACCACATACTGGTCAGGTTTGGCATACCTCACAAGCTGGTCACTGATAATGCTACTAACTTTTCCTCTCACGAGCTGAAAATGTTCTATTATGATCATGGTATCCATTTATCCCACGCCTCTGACTATTATCCCCAAGGGAATGGTCAGTCATAATGAAGTAACAAGAACTTGATCACCATTATGAGGAAATTAGTAAATGATAGAGAAAGGGACTGACATAAGAATCTCTTTGAAGCTCTCTGGGCTGATCGTACCTCACCCAAGAGAGAAAATGGGCTGACTCCATTTGAACTAGTCTATGGTGTGGAGACATAGTTATCCTTACCCTTGGAGCTAGTAACATCAAAGACGAAGATAGTAATCAAAGATCAAGTGTTCTAGAATGGGCTCGAAAAAGGATTATGTATTTGAACAAAATTCAAGAAGAGAGAAGAAATGGTAGAGTGTATAGATTTGCACCAAGCCTCGGTAAAGAAATTTTTTGATCAAAGGAGTAGACCATGAAACTTTATGGAAGGAGATCAAGTCCTTATCTGGGACAAGAGAAGGGAGCCTAAAGGCACACATAGAAAATTTGAATCTTTGTGGAAGGGACCTTTTTTGACCAACAAAGCTCTGGGAGGTAATTCTTTTATTTTGGAACATCTTGACGGAACTTTTTTGCCTCTGACCTTTAATGGTCAAGATCTTAAGTTGTATCAAATGTAGATAAGTCTTTGACTCTATGTACATATTATTCCTGTGATAGAATTATCATGCTTTGTTATTTTCCTGCTACTTTTTGTTTGCTTTCCTGTTTTTGTTTGTAGGTTTGACCCTTTTCAAAGTTACCTCCTTGGTCTGTGAAACCAAAGCCTTCAGGTTCATTCTGCGTCCTCATGAGTCCTTGTCTCTAGCTGGAGCCATTTTTACCACCCATTATTGCTTCCTCGTGTTGGCCTTCTTTGCAAGAATCCCCTCTAAATTTTTTATTGATCTAAGTGTCAAAATCCTAAACTTGTTTTTGCTACCTTTGACATTGTGCTGATACACCTAGCATGTTGAACTTGAAGTTTGAACTCCCTTAGTTCAAAATTCAAAGTTCATTGTCACCCCGCGGTGTGTATTCTTTTATTTTGAAACTATGTGATGTCAGCGACAAGTTATGCAAAGTCGGATTTCCCATTGAACTCAAATGTTGAATTGTCCTTAGTTCAAGATTCAAATTTCAACCGTAGAGTAAGTCTTTTAGTTGCTTGTATTTTTTTTAAAGCACGCCAAAGGGAATTCCTTCTTAATAATCATGCAGGTTAAATTTGAACTTTGAATGACCTTAGTTCAAGGTTTGAAGTTCAAAAAAGGGTTTCCACTTGGTCATTGCCAAACATTGGTAATGACGAGATTTATGTGACAGCTGGCAAAGAAAGATTAACTTGTACAATAAATCAACAATAATCATCATTGAAGTGACATTGTAAAGATGGTTTGATTGTGTGAAGTTTGAGATTTGATGTTTTCATTTCATTCATTTTCCGTCTGCATTTATTTGACATAATGCTCGACTCTCGCATTAAATGTGTATCCCCACAATCTTTTAAGCAAGCTGTTATAAATTTCCTCTTAGCTTCTCCTTGTCAATTATGGTTATTCACCATGATCGAAGAGGTAATACCGCCCATATTTCTCCTTCTTCCCGAGCAGTAGAACAATTCTAAATTATTGCAGGTCAGTTATTTCTCCTCGAAGCTTTTCTCTTTAATGTTTTGTTAAGAAAATTTTCTACGCTTCGATTTGAATCAAATACCTGCCTTTGTTTTATGTAAATCTCTGGTTTATCTTACCTGTCATTTACCTCACCACAAAAATCCCTATTCCTATTGCCGGCCGCAACCTAAGCTTAGTATGCTCTCTTCCCAAGTGCAAAGATACTACCATGCCTTCCCAAACCTTCAGAGAAATTATGGACAAAATCAAGAACCCCTCCCCTGATTCTATGATGATCAAAGTAGTTGAGAGTGGGTTAGCAGAGGCAGACGCTTTCCCTGAATCAACACCATGCCTAGAATTAGTGATAGAATGTGCGCTTCACTACAACATTGAAGAGAGATGTATAAAAAAGATAGACAAAATCCCTCTTGTTTTTGTAAATAGAAATGTAATTTTGAAGGCCATGGGTATACCTAAGAAGGAACCATATGAGGCATGGACAATATCTACCTCCCAAACTATATTTTCTGAGAAAAAGCAGAGATATAGGAATGAAATAGCATAGTGCTGGTTATTAAAGTCACATGCGGGAGGGTCCAGGTTGCCAAAGCCCCTTACCATTGATCATTTCAAGCCTGAGGTCACAGATTTAGTAATACTACAGAATAGACTGAAGGGGAATTAACATGCATACTTGTCCCATGATTGGATGTATTTTTATATCTAGGTGACCTTAGGAGGGTAGAAATATATCGACTGGGCAGAGGATATAGTAGATGAGCTTCATCACCAGCTAACAAATTACTTAGGGAGAAAAGGGTTCTACATGGTCTCCTTTTTTTTTTATGTTCTCACATACACTAAGGAATGGAAAGGCCTCTTTAAAGAGACACTCGTCCCTGGTATAAATATTTATGATTATCATCCCCACTTGCAAAAGGAGTCTTACACAATCTGTTTCATGAAGTTTAATGACCTATTTTTGGGGAGGCTAGTGTTTGAGTTGAAAGGAGATACAAAACAGAGGTTATCAAAAGAAGCCAAAGATTTTGTGAACATCTACAGAAGCTATTACACTCAATTTAGAAGGTTCATGTATTTAAGAGTAGGTGGATTCGATGGGGAACCCTTCAAACTTCCTAGGTATGCCCTTGATAGCCTAGTTTTTATAGATTTAAGTCGCCAATTGGCGCATGTACATAAGAAACTGAAAGAAAAGAAAGGTAGGGCTAAGTCATGTTTTCCCATTGAACTAGGCCATTATCAGTGTAAAACCTCTGCAGATGCATTAAAATAAGAATTGGAGCTTAAAAGGCTAAATTTGAAAATTTTTGAAGCTAGGAAAGATTTTGATGCTAGAGGCTACACAACTCAACATTTCGGCCTAGTGAATGAGTTCCACCACATTCCATAGATGGAGGTTTATTGGGAGGATTGTGCTGATGATTGGGTGGTGATAAGAAGAAGATGGTCTAGGTTCACACTCAGTCAGATTATTTCACTGCATATTGATTTATATATCGCAAGAATAGAGGAAGGGGAAGATGATGAAATAATAAGTGAAGAATATGAAAAGAAGGTTAGACATCAACCTCTACCTGAAATTGACTAGGGCATAGAAGAAAGAGATAATATCCACATTAAAACCCTAAGGGTTATTAACAGGACAAAATACTAGATAGAAAGTAAAAGACCTCCCAAAAAGGGAAAATGTAACACCAGAGGGGTTAACAAGAAACAATTTGTAGCCAGCCCTAGTCCTATTTCTAATGATGTTGTTCCCCTTGTAGGTTCTAAGAAGCCTAAAAAGAAGAAGGCTCCATCTAAAGTCAAGAGTGAGATGGAGGAAGAAGATTTCTCTGCTAAGCGGTCCATAAGAATTCTACACTCTAGGAAACAGAGTCCCAAAGAACCTAAAGAGAAGGAGGTAATTGACCTAGACAACATGGATATTGATCACATTCCTCAATATTCACCCCTGAAGCTGGAAGCTAACCCGAAGGATCAATAGCCTAATGTTTGAGACTCCTCACTGGTTATAGATATTTCACTGCAAACCGCATCCTTGAATCTCAGCTGGCTTGAGACATCTATCAACAATAAAAGAAACATCCTGCCTATCACTCTACCGACAAAAGATATGGTAAACAAGTGCCTTGCTACTATAGTGAAGCCCAAAAGGATGAAGACAAAATCCAAGATGAATGTAGATGAAATAAATGAGAATTGGGTAGCAGAACACTCAGTTCCTAAAAGTAACAAGGTTTTTAGTGATATCATGACTGATGACTACATTGTTGAAAAGATAGACCTTAGAGAAGGAACCAAAGAGGTATATGTAACTCACCTGGAATCATCTACCAAAAAGATAATTAAGAGGACCTTAAAGGATGAGAAGGACAAGAAAGAGCTTAAAGTTCTCATCAAGCTATTGGTTTAGTTTATTCAGGAACTCACAAATCCCAACCCTACCCCAATTTCTCAAATCTCTCATTCCTTCGACCAGTGGTCACCTGAGAGACCCAATGTTCTTGAATAGGTTAAGAGGAGTAAACTGGTTGCAGATGTATTCGGCTAGTGGATACATGGTATTATCCAAGGCGCAGGTGATTATATTGCTCAATTGATTCAAACCAGAGAGATAGTGAATGCAGTGATTGCTGAGATGCAGGAAAACATGACTACGTGGGAATGGAAAAGAGAAACTGGTCTCTTATTGTGAGTCAAATGTATGAAGTTGAGAAGATTGATGTACCAACTTCCTTTCTGAAAAACCAGTTGCTGGACTTAACGATGAAGTGTTCTATGTGGCAATGAAAAACATTGAATGGAGGAATACGATCCTGGAATCTGGACACGAATTTTTGGTTAAGCTGCTAAATGAGCTCAAGGAGCTGATCAAAATGATGAGCAAGGACTTGAAATTCCTAAATATAGCTCTCACTGAAGAAGATGGTCAAACTATAAAGGAAATTGGCGATTTGACTCAGGAATTTGAAAAAGAAATGACAATGGTGAGGGATAATACGTCCTTGTCAGCAATTGAATTCATGTAGATGGCCAATGTAGAATCCATGTTGGGTGTGTGTGTTGATCATTTGGAATCACACGAGAAAAAAATGGTGCAGTTTCGTAAGGAGAAGAAGCTATGGAAGCAGATAGTTGTGCACATTGCCTTGCCCTATCACACTGTTGTGGATAGCTTCTCTAGAGCACACATGGAATGGTGAGCCACTCGATCCTCCAATGTCCAAGGTGAGCAGCCAAATCCTTCAGTGACTCCTTGACCGTCATCCATTAGTTTCAGCGCATGTAGAGGATTTAGTTTTCTTGCATATTTTTGTCTTTTCCGTTTTAAAACTGTTTTAAATGGACAACTCCAAGGAGTTCTATAATATTTTTTGATATACCGATGACTCTATATAGCTAGAGGAAAGGCTAATTTAGGGTCGAGACTTTAATTAGTAGAATTTCAGTAATTAGACTTGGTAGTTTTTGGATGTGATATATTTTGAAATCTGTTGGGATATTTGAAAATCAATGAAAGAAATACTCTCATTTTTATGAATTTGTGGGTTTATAAAATTGTGGAGGATCTATGTTGGGATATCTGGATTGGTTGAAAAATGTCTTTCAGATCCTTATTTTATTAGTAGTTAAAAGTTTACTCTATTTTATCTATATTTCAGTGAATGAGAAAGTCTGAAGTCTGTAGGCTTCATTTTATGTGTTGAATCATCTCTCAATTGGCAGTCATTTTATGTTGATAAATGATATGCTTTCAAATGCCTTAATTACTTTCGGGTGAAAAGTAAAATCTATGCTTATAGAATTTTTCATTCAAGTATTTATTGAATACCTTATATGGGAGATATACCATTGAATTTAGAGGGTCTAGATGCTGTTGTGTTATTAGATCATGCTGTTAGAAAAGTTTGCTGTTTTCAGATTGGTTATAGAGTGTTAAGTTGATTTAAAGCAAGAAGATAGATTCATTAAATAACAGTTCCTTTAGAAGGTTTTGGGATCCATATAATTCCTTCACCACTTTGAGCACATCAAATTTAACTACCTCCCAGTACCTTTGGAAGAAAAACATGGGGAAACCGTCTGGTCCTGGGGCCTTACCTCTGGGAAGGGACTCCAGGGATTTTTTAACTTCTTCCATATTAGGAATAACACTCATAAATTTGTTTTGATCTTTCGAGATGATTTTGGGTATGTTTCTCAAGAGGCCCTCCTGGTCCTCTTCAAAGAGGTCATGGTATTTTGAGAGAAGGGATGAGAAGAAATCAATTGCTTCATTAGATATATCATTGTCATCCTGCAAGATTTGATCCCCCCTCTTTATGCTTCTGCTCCGTTTAGCAACCCTATGTTTCATTATGGACAAGTGGAAGAACCTAGTATTTTGGTCCCCCTCCCTTAGCTATATGGATCTTGATCTCTGCTTCTAGAAAAGTTCCTCCTTCCCTATAACATTGTGGTACTTCGATAGCAGTTTTTTTCTTTATGCAATCTGTCCTCATCATTCCCTTCTCTCTGGATCTCCTCTTGGACTTGATTGAGATCCGTTATAGCCTTCTCTTTGGAGGAGAATATATCACCAAACTCTTTCTTATTCCTTTTCTTGATGTTTATCTTGATGTTTCTGAGTTTTTTAGCCACTTTGAACATTGCAGATACTTTTATATATATATTCCACCATTCCATAATCTCATTAGTTAGATTAGGATGAGTGGTCCACATCTTCTCAAACCTGAAGGGGAAGCTTCTTTTCTTAATAAGGGGTCCAAAGAGAGAGCCAAGGGTGAATGGTCTGACCCAATCTGCACCAAGGCACATAATTTGCTATTGTGGAAATTCAGCCAATCAAAAATGATCAAAGCTCTATCTAGCCGGACACACCTTTGTGAATTATTATAAGCATCTGTAACCTCAAATACATCATAGTCACTATTTTATTTTTTTACTTTATGATTAGCAGTAATCTCTACTATTTCGGTCTCTATGACTGCATTTCCTAAGTCTTTCAAATTAGAGGAACAAAAATCTTGATTAATACAAAAGGTGAAAACCATTAAACAATGCAAAACTATAATATCTCCTTGCAAAGCATGGGAACATTAGAAATTAGTAAGATCCTTTGAATCATTCATAGTATTTTGTAGATCATTGAATGATCTCTTCTAACTGCATTTGACTCCTTGATATTATGATATATTCTATTGAATTATTTTATAGCATTTTGTATTTCATAAATGCCACTGTGATAGCCTTAATGATTGTTCTTCAATGCTAAGACAACTCCTCTAGAGCATTTGATAATATTAATATGATTCTTCTTTGATTTAATAGCACTGTGCTTTTCCATTTCAAAATCACTGGTAATTGCTTAGAGCCTTGGATTTGCATAGCATTGTACTTTTCTAAATCATTAAAACTCTTTTATGAGATATTAAATGCCATATTTCATAACACTGTCATGAGCTCTTGGTAGCATCCATTTACTAATTTACATGTTCTATCAATGATATGGACATTACATTTGTTATGATTGTCAAAACAATCATATTTACTGTCCTTTGATGTTGAACTCAAAACTTTATTGAATCTTAAAATTTTCCATTGCATGTTGTGCTGATTATTGTAAATCTTTGATGTCCCTTTCTGATGAACTATAACTGATTAAATGTTTGAAGATGAAAAAGTTGATGATCACCGAGCTGCAAAAAGTAAATGCAAGACATTAAATTAGTTAATGTATTGTATTTTCATTGATGTCAACGTGACATGGTATGATTTCTCATACACATATGGTCACAACACTTAAAGATCTGAAGAGACAAAGTGTTTATCGTTGGTAACCATGTACACAGAGTGATAGTAAACCCAAAAAGACAGTGAACCCTGCGCATAGATGTTCACAGTGTTAACCGATGGACAGTGTTACCCGAGCAATAGATACCCGAGCAAGCATTACCAAGATAACTGTAGTTGTCACTGAACACAACTGAAGTTGATGCCTGAGATATCTGCAGTATAGTCACCGAGAACAATTGAAGTGTTGACCGACAAGAACTGAAGTTAGAAAATGACAAAACAACTTAGCTGGCAGAGCTATATTTAGAGTTAACTGATTGTTTTCTTTATTTCTATCGATAAGTTAAAAGCTAAAGCTATGAAGGATATTTAAAGGCATGTTTTATTCCAGAAAACAAGGAGATATTTACGGAATAAAACTAAAGCAAGCATGAAAATATTTATGGATCAAGAAGTGATCAATGAAGAAAACAAGAAGAATGAATGGTTAAATTATGTCTATATAAAGAGACAAGTAATTCATTATCAAGGAGAGGAATGCTGAGTATAATTTTGGTGAAGATAGAAGTCTTCATGCAGATCTGATCATACAAGCCGAGGAACAAAGCCAAGAATTCTACAAACACCGAGCAATAGAGAAGCAACAACATTCACCGAGAAGAAAGAAGTGGAGAAAAGGAATTGAAGAGAACATTGATCAGAAGAGGTATTATGGACTTACAATAGATTTGAAAATCTGAAATTCAAAGTTGTATTAATGAAATAGATCATTTACTGTTTCAATTTAACCATTGATTCAGAAAATCTCTTAACCGAGTGGGATTTAAGCATCCTTATTATATTGAGATACATCCTAAGGAGTATCAAAATGTTTTCATGTTGACAACATAGTGAATGCTAGGTCAAGTGATAAACTGTTAGTTTTAAATCCTCTAACAAGGTCGCACTTAACAGTGTGTTTGTAACCTTTAACAGGGTTGACTCTTCACCGAGCTCACTTCGGAAGAGTGAAAATTTTGGGTTACTGGTCCCAAGTGGAATTTCCCTTAACAAGGTTTCCACATTAAAAATACATGTGTCAAATGTGTATATGGTTCATTGCTTTGATATTTTTCTTTACACATTACTAAAACATGATTGATCGGTAAACACTAAGTTTATTTACTGATATTTGGTAAAGGTTAAGAAAAGGATAAATAGTATAAACACCGAGCAGTATATATATGTTAGATTCACATGAGGCATACATCTTGTAGGAATGAAGATAACTAGAGGTTTTATATATGTGATATAAGTTTTGTTTATATTATTGGATTAATTTTTGAGGCCACCAATTCACCCCCCTCTGAGTTATTCTAACAATTGGTATCAGAGCTTGTGTGCTTGGAAGAGAGTTTAAAGACTCAAGCTAAAGATCACAAGATGAGAAAAAGGGATGTGCCTAAGTTGAACAAGGGAAAATTTGCATCATGGCAAAGCACGATAAGAATCCACCTATCATGTATTGGAAATGATGTCACACAGTACTTGGATACTAAATTTGTGTTACCTACTAGACCTCTGACAATTGATTAATTGAGAGAGAAACATGAGCACAATTCTATGATGATAGAACTTTCTTCCTCACTCTCCGATGCTGAATTTGGAGATGTCAAATCATGCATCACTGCAAAGAAAATGTGGGACAAACTCAAGCTAGTACATGGAGGAGATAAAAATGTGCTAAGGGCTAAGGCTGAAAGCCTAAGAGGAAAGTTTGATGACCTAAGAATGAAAGAAGGAGAAAACATCACTTAGTACAGTAGAAGGATCAAATAGGTTGTTAATTCTATCCAAGGAGTAGGTGTACTTGAAGAAGAAACAGTGGTAAGTTAAATTATCAGAACCTTATTGCCTGTTTATGCTATTAGTGTATCTACAATTCAAAAATCGAGAGTAGTAGAAAATAAAAATGTTACTCTAGATAGTTTGATTGGTAGACTTATTTCATTTGAGATGAACAATTTTTTTTTTTTTTTTTGGAGGATTCAGACCTGCGAGGCAACCCAGTGAGGCACGAAGCCTG
>MU223725.1:1572456-1590282 GCA_018584345.1 Thuja plicata | reverse complement strand
TAATGGGTTTTGAATCCTGGTCTGACAGAGTCCAAGTAAATTTAAAACAAAACTAGATAAACAAAATCAAATGGATTTAATCATGTGACGACAACAGTCAAAGGTATTTGTTTATTCCACACTGATTATGTAAGATGAAGACCAGTTAATTAAATGGCAGCTAATTGTGAATGCATCGAAGGGATTTAAAATGAGACGTTAATGCTTCTACTGGTTTCGTAACACACAACATACAGATTGTTCAACCACATACCCAATGCTGTAGATACATAATGAATCTTACAGCCACATATGCCAAATAGATTAACAGGGTTATTAAATCCCTCTGTTCATTAACGTGCTGATAACATAAAAAGATGGAATATGCTATTAACCTCGGGTGCTGGATATGATGCTAGCGTAGGGTCTAGCTCTTCATGATTTGGACTAATCTCCGTTCCTATATCCCTTGGTGTGTAGCTTAGAAGATGGAAATCCTTTGCGTGCTGCAATCCTCCTTCGTGCGCTGCAACACTTCATATAATTTGCCTGTAAAAATGAAATGAGAATTGAAATATTTTTTTTAAAGTTATATGCCCGTGTTTGTTGATATTTTGACCGACATGGTAACGGTCAAAATTTTGACCAACACGAGCATGGATTAAATATATATATTTTTTTCCTTCTATAATCCGACCAACCTAAACCTTTTTAATTAATGGTCGATAATTTTGGTAGAAAAATGAGGTCAAATGTACTAGTGCCTTGATCTCTTTTGGGGATGCTCTTTTAGGAAAAGAAGATTGATATTAGATTGAGAGGGAGTCTAAAACTTCAGAGGTAACTTTGGATGAGGAGCTTAGAAGATTGATATCAAATTCAGAGGGAGTTGGAAAATTTATCTTAAGCAATCTTGGATGAAAAGATCAATAGATTAATATATTCTCAATGAGTTCTTCTCTGTGAGAGAAATTCAAGGTGAAATCCCTTGTTTCCACCCTCTGTGTTGAGGCATGCTGGATGTCATGTGTGTGAATCCATATTTTTTAATGGGCCTTCCCCCTATGTAAATCATAAGGAAGTGACAACTTCCAAATGATTATCACTTGTATTTGTAAAATTCATTGGAAGGTGATGATCTTACAATAACTTGACCTTCTATTGTACATCTTATGATTAAGTTCCTTAAACAAACTTTGACCTTCTATTGTGATGGACATCTTATCATGTCTGAGATAGATCATGATAAATTATATCTTTAATGGTGGATTAAGTTCCTTAAACAGACCATGAATGTTCCTGTGGTAAGTATCATTGAAGCTATATGTGCACATTACTTGTGAACATTTTTGAGTACTTGGTGACTATCATATGACTTGATAATATGAATCCATTACTCCTGATATAATGAGATGATATCTAATGGTGAATATCTTCTGATCAAATATGTTCTTAAACATGCCATTCTTGATAATTTGTTGAGTTAATATCATATCTTGTGTTTATCCTCACTAGCTAAGAGGGAGCATTGATGTTTTGTAGCTTTTATCAGATAAATACTATGAGACTAAACTATTGAAGATACACACACACACACACACACACACATAATGTAAGATAATATATATAGATATTGTGTGATGAAAATGTGTCACACTTCTATGAATCATTGTATCCAAGATTGCTCAAGAATGAGGTCTCAAAGTATATTTAATTTTAAGGATTGATAAAGTTGAATCAAGGATTGAAGTTTTATAGGTACTACCCCCTCATGATCGAAATCAAAATGAGATAGAGGAGAAATAACAAATTGGTAAATTTGATCAAAGCGAATGAAAGATAAGGTTCTTGATGTAAGATGAAAGATATAAGGGTCACAGAACCAAGGTAGATCATCAATTAGGAAAGATTATGCCCAAAGGTTGAATTAGAAGAAAAGAAGTGGGGTGAAAGTGAATGGAAGACAAAATTTTGGAAGAGGTGGAAAGAAATGGAGAGAAGAAAGAGAATTTACCTTAAGAAAGAGAATGCCCCAAAATCAATCAACTGTTTAAGATAGAAAATTTTGATTGAGATCACGAAAGAAGATAAGGAAATGAAGATGAGAACGTGATCACAGTTGATTAAAAGTCCACAAGAAAGATGAAGGAAAACCCTCTCAAACTCATAATGTAGCCTAACAATGCAAACTAACATGAAGTCTAACAATGCAAGCTACATGAAAATGCAAAGGTGTACTTGCAATAGAGCAATTGTAACATAGGACTTTGTGTTCATCATTCATGAGAGAATGTTAAGGAACTTATTTTCATCATTGGGCCACTATTAACGGACATCAGAAAAACACACAATCATCAATAGCCACAAGTGCAACCATGAAGATATGAATGTGATTTATATCGGATTGGAATGTGGAAAGATTCTAGCATAAGCGTCAAAGACATAAAGGTCAAGATGACTGTGATGTTAGCTTACCTAATTTAATATAGAAAAACCAAGCTCGCATCAAGGCATAGAGGCCAGGATGACCAGCAAAATGGTTGTGCAAAAAAAGTGAAGCATAAAGTAGGAAGCAAATAAAAAACATGTTCCATGCCCCAAGTCCTCTAGCTATGCATTACAGAGAGACTTATAAGAAAAAGACACTCAACAAAAATTAATAACAGCTAGCACACAAAGAAAAGATCATGACATAGCTCAAGCATTAAGTGTTATGTTTAAAAATTTAAGTGTGATAACTAAAACTAAGTTCCGAGGATTAGGATCAAATGCTCGCAAGAAGGTAAGACCACATGAAAAAATGGGGTAAGACCAAACTGGTAAGTGTTGAAAAACACTCAATGTCAAGGGTTGTATTGAAAAATACAATTGGGGTGGTGTTGAAAAACACCATTTGTGAGATGTCCTAAAGACTAATGCATCCAAGAGACCAAATATAACACAGTTATGCCGCCTAGACAAAGACCAATTCCAGACCAAGGCAACAAGGATAAGGAATGATGGAGAAAGGCTAAGTGTCGAGGACACGCGCTAAGAAACAGGGGTGCAAAGGCCTCAAGTAGCACCCGTTTCCAAGTTTTCACCACTTGGATTTTATTACAATTTTTTCATTTTCATTTTTTTCTTCTTTTTTTTCAGGACTTTTTATAATTTTTTTTGAATTTTTGCTACCAAGGCGCCTATTTCCAAGTTTTCACCAAGGCACTTTTGCTATTTTTTTGAATTTTTTGATTTTTTGTATTATTGGAATATATAATTTTTTTGAAGATACATCAAAGCGCCTATTGCTAGGTTTTCTCTAAGATGATCATTTTTTCAGGACATTTTCCAATTTTTAGAATTTTTGACAATATATCAATTTTTTTGATTTTTTTAGGATCAATAATTATGTACAAAGGATGCCCCCAGATAGAATGGGCATCCTGGATAGAACTTCTTTAGGTGCAAGACATTGAAAGGATTAGGGAGCTGTTCTCCCTCTTCCGTAGACAGTAAATAAGCACCTGTCCCAAAAGCTCCTGTGATGATGTAAGGTCCAAGCCAATTAGGTTCAAATTTTCCCTTTTGATCTCTATGTTGTTGATTCTTAGGATTTTCACGTAGGACAAGATCTCCTACTTGGAATTCTCTAGGGAAAACCTTTTTGTTGAAGGCTTTGGACATGCACTTTTGATAAGCCCTCATATGGTCAAATGATGCCTGGCGTTTTTCATCTAGAAGTTCTAACTCTTGAAGTCTCATGGCGCGGTAGTCTTCATCTGTAACTAGACCATGGAGAGAAACTCGAAGTGAAGGAATCTCAACCTCCAAAGGTAACACTGCTTCAATGCCATATGAAAGGGAAAAAGAAGAAGCCCCAGTAGGAGTACGAATACTCATTCTATAAGCCCATGAAGCCAAATTTATCTATAAATGCCAATCTCTACCATTCTTACAAACTGTTCTATGCAATATTTTAAGAATGGTCTTGTTTGATGCCTCTGCTTGACCATTTCCTTGCAGGAAGTAAATGGAGGACCAACGTTGTTTAATCTTGAATTTCTTGCAGAGTTGTTTAAGGTCCTTATTTTTAAATTGGCCTCTGTTGTCAGTAATAATATTGGAAGGCACTCCATATCGACATATGATATGGTTCAAAATGAATAGAGAGACTGTCTTGCCTGAGGCAACAGAAAGTGGGACAGCCTCTACCCATTTAGTGAAGTAATCAGTAGCAGTGATAATAAACTTGTGTCCGCCCGATGAGTTGGGATGAATCTGCCCAACAAGGTCAAAGGCCCAGCGCTGAAATGGCCAATGAGATACAGAAGGAATGAGCTCCCTGCCTGGAGCATGTATCAGGTTACCATGTTTTTGACACTTTTCACATGAATTTTCAAAAGCTACCGCATCCATCTGCATCGTGGGCCAATAGTACCCTACCCTAAGAAACCTTCAGGCCATGGAAAGACCATTGGAGTGTCCCCCACAAATGCCCTCATGAATGTCAACTAACGCTTGGTCAGATTCTTCCTTTTCTAAACATCTAAGAAGTGTTCCATCGAGACCCCTCCTATACAAATCACCAGCGATAAGGGAATGGTGAGAGGTATTTTGTGTAAGGTTTTTGCGTTCAGATCGGTTAAAGGCTTCAGGTATAATACTATCATGAAGGTATGAGTAAATGGAACCATAATGGGATGATTCATGACCAACAATGGTACAAATGACATGGCTTTCTTGGGAGTCAAAGATAGGGTGATGTAGCTCTTCCACCAGGAATTCAAATCTGGATTCATGTTGATCTAACTAAAGGAGTGAAGCAAGTGTAGCCATAGAATCAGCTGCTTTGTTTTTTGCTCTAGGGATTTGTTGAAACATGACAAATGTGAAGTATCTCTTCAAGGAATCAACCATTTTATTGTAAGGTACCATTTTCTCATGTTTTTTTTGATATTCATTATTAACTTGGTTGATTATTAGCTGTGAATCCCCATAGATGTGTAACTCTGTGATTCTCCATTCTATGACTATCTTAAGTCCATTTGTTAAAGCTTTATACTCATCAATGTTATTTGTACATGGGAACAATAATTTATAAGACTTAGGGATTGTGTACCCATGAGGAGAAACAAATAGCACACCAACTCCTGAACCATTTTGCATAAAAGATCCATCAAAGAACATCTTCCATGTTCTTTCAGTCATATACATGAGGTGTTCATCTGGGAAGTAAACTTGAATAGGTGCATCATCTTGTAATGGGAAATCAGCCAATTGATCTGCTATGGCTTGTCCTTTGATTGCCTTACAATCAATGTACTCTATGTCAAACTCTGAAAGTATCATCATCCATTTAGCAAGTCTACCTGTAAGGGAAGCCTTACTTAGCAAATATTTGAGTGGATCTATTTTTTCTATGAGGTGTGTAGTGTGCGCAAGCATGTAATGTCGCAACTTTTGGGAAGCAAACACAACAACAAGGAAATATTTCTCAATGCTAGTGTAGTTAACCTCATATGGAACAAGAGTACAACTAATGTAGTATATTTCTCTTTCTTTCCCATTTTCATCAAGTTGAGCTAGTAATGCCCCCAAGGAAGATTCTATCATTGAAATGTATAGAATGAGTGGTTTCCCTGAGATAGGAGGCATTAAAATAGGATGATTTTCCAAGTACTTCTTGATTTGATCTATGCTCTTTTGACAATCCTCATTCCAAACACATTTGACTCCTTTATGTAAGTTATTGTTGAAGGGTTGAGCTCTATCTGCCAGTTGTGAAATAAATCTCCTTATAGATTGAAGACATCCTTGAAGACTCCTCATTTGACTAATGTTTCTAGGAGGTGCCATATCTATGATTGCTTGGACTTTTTCAGGGTCCACCTCTATTCCTTTTTCTGAAATAATGAATCCAAGGAGTTTTCCAGAGGTGACTCCAAATGCACACTTTTTAGGATTTAACCTTAGTTGAAATTGTTCCATGCGATCTAGAATGAATTCCAAATCATTTAAGTGTGTATCTCTTTTTTTAGACTTGGCCAAGGTGTCATCCACATAATATTCTATATTTTTATGCATCATGTCATGAAAAATAGTTGTCATAGCTCATTGATAGGTGGCTCCTACATTTTTTATTCCAAAAGGCATAACATTCCAACAATAGGTACCCCATGCACAAGTGAATGTAGTCTTTTCTTGATCTTCAGGAGCTATCTTAATCTGATTGTATCTGAAAAAACCATCCATCAAGGAATAAATCTCATAACCCACAGTCATATCCACTATCATATCTATATTGGGGAGTGGAAAGTCATCCTTTGGGCATGCCCTATTGAGATCTCTAAAATCTGTGCAAACTCGAATGGATTTGTCATGTTTGGAAATTGGTACAATGTTTGATATCCATTCAGCATAGGCAGTAGCTCTTATGAATTTTGCACCAAGGATTTTCTCCAATTCTGCTTTGACTAGGAGAGCTATGTGAGGATGCATCTTTCTCAATTTCTGTTTAATTGGTTTGACATTTGGAGCTATAGAAAAATGATGCATAATAAGATTAATGTCCAATCCTAGCATATCTAAATAAGTCCATGCAAAATTAATCTTCTTTTTTTGTAGGAACTTAGTGTAAGCTTCTTTTTCTGTTGGTGACAAGGACTCAGCCAAGTGTACTATATGTGGAGCCTCATCTGTACCCAAATTGACTGCTTGTGTTGGTTCAATAAGCACTAAAGATCGATCTTTAAAATAGCTGGGGAGATGATCAAGTACCTCATCCTTAGGCACCTCAGAGAGGTTTTCACCCTTGGATACATCATTTCTTTTTACTTTTTTCAGTTCTTACACCGCCACACAGTGGTTTTCTCCATCAGAACTCCTATTCTTTTGATTTTATTTTCTTTTTATCTTGTGACTAAGGTACTTGATATCTGGCTCTGTCATGCTGGTAGCCGATTCACTAGTGGAAGAGACTATGGGTTCAATGACATTTAGGTAACAAGCTATCTCATAATCATTTTGGAATGTTAAAAGCTCAAGTTCTTGATAGCATTGGGACCAATCAATAAGGTCAGGATGAACAAGAGGCAAGTCAACGACTGGTTCAAGATTATAAATGTGAAGGGTATTATCGCTGGTGACTGAAGAGTCAGAGTCTGTCAAGTATCCCTCTAAGCTACCCAAATCAGGATTCATCCTAACAAGCGAAGAATCATCCACTAAGGCAATATGTGGGCTTGAATCCTCTAATCCTACACATGACTCGTTGGCTACCTCAAGTAGAGAGCTATAAGTGTGAACAATATCAATATCTCTATCAACTATAGAGGGCTCTGAAAAAGAGTCCCATTCATACTCATTTGAACTTGTATCTGAACTGTGACTAGGATCCTTACACCATGAAGGCTTGGGACATCTTGAAGTGGAAGGTCTAGTATCATGAAAAGTAGCACTTTCTCTTTCAATTAAATGAAAAATATTCTTTTGTTGACGCTCTCTCAAAGGATCCTCTATATCTTATTCTTGTACTAAAGTTGCAACTGATGCATGGGTGATTGAAATATCTGAATCCCCCCAAAGGAGATTAGTGGAAGGGACCCAATCTTCACATATATCTTTCTGATTTGTCAAATTAGGTACATACTCTGGTTCATCGTTACTATCCAAATTTTCAAAGAGAGGATTAGTGTGCTTGTTGTAATTCTCAAATCCTAGGCCAACTAGCTTCTTGGACTTGCGAGCATCCAAATTATGATTAAGAGGGCCATATCCAGGATAGCCCATCTTTTTGACAAAATTATATCCTCTTCCATATGCCTTAGGAGAGGGAGAGAAGTTCTCATTGTGCATATATTTTTCTTCTCTATAGATCCAGTCTCTAACAAATGTTTCCTCTTTATCATCTTGGATAGGAACTGATGATTCTACAAATTTTCCAAATAAAGTCATAGCTGAAGAGGAAGGTTTCTTTTCTGATGAAGTCTTTCCATAAGACCTAGGTGAAACTGGCAATGTTGTGAGGGAGTTGAGTTGATACCCCCCATACCAAGGTCTACTGATTTAAGCTTGTCTTTACATTCAGCTAAGGTTACATCAAAATCTTCTGCTTCTCTATCTAGGGGAACATGAGCCCCTATTGAAATTGAATTGATAGATAAAGTGTTATCCCCAGGTATACAAATCTCTATTCCATTGTAGGGGAACTTAACACATTGATGGTAGGTAGACAACACTGCTTGTATATCATGAATCCATGACATCCATGACCTACCAAGTAAGATATTATACGCAAGGGGTCTAGCATCAACTATTTGGAATAAAATGTCTTTTTTGATAGGGCCAATCCTAACAGGAAGGATGGCCAACCCCTTGGAACTTCTTTATGCCTCATCATAGGCTTTGATAGTAATTCTTTTTCTAGTATCAATGACTTTCTCAAAATAACCCAATTCTTTCAAAAGACTAAAGGAACAAATATTAAGCCCAGCACCCTTATCTATCAACATGCGCCTAACACAGGTTCTATGGATCATGACCTCAATATGTAGGGCAAGATTGTGTGGATGGCTCAAAGCTTTATCATCATCTTCTGAAAAGGAAAGGAAATGAGGGGTAGCAATGTGATTAACCATATTCTAGAATTGATCGACATCTAAGTTTTTGGGGACATTCTCCATGTGCAAAGCATCCTCAAGGATTTGTTTATGTCTTGGGGACAACTCTAAGAGCTCAAAGATCAAAATCTGAGTTGGGGTTCTTTCTAACTGATCAACAAGGTTATAGCTTGACTTAGGATTAATAGCTAGCTTCAAGGTGATAGGCTTGGATGCCACTTTCTTAGATTTACAGGATTGAATTTAATTGGGTCCTTTAATGACAACGGGACCTTGACTTCGGGTAACAACATTAAGGGCTTGAGACAACCTTCTAGAGTTGGGACCCCTTAGCACCACAACGGGTTCTTTATCAAAAATAGGAGGAGAGTCTTCATCTAGATCATAACCATAGGGATCTCTTCCACTCATAATATTAACATTTTCTTCCACAAATTCAACCATGTTTATAGTATTCTCCGCATCTATGTAAGTATAGTTGATCTCAACTTTGCCATTCTTAACTTTAGAGGTTTCCCCCTTTTCATATTTGGGCAAAGGTTCCTTGAATGCTTTATGATCAGCGTTGGTGTTCAATCCATCTATTATAAGTTTTTCACTCTCAATAAGATCTTGAATTATATGCTTGAGTTTCCAGCAGTGTTCAACGTCATGTCCAATACCATTATGAAATATGAAAAAGGATTTCTCCTTCCACCAATGTGGTTTAACTTTTGGTATACAAAAATTCACAGAATCTTGAGGATGTGCCAGATTGTTAGCCATAAGTTTCTTTAAAATTTCCTCATATGACTCACCAAGTTTCGCAAATTGATGTCTTTCGCTCGTAGGCTTACCTTGGTAGCTTGGCTTACTTTCTTGTTGATTGGATGTATTGGGCTTCGCAGCTTGAAATGTACTAGATAAGTGGAGCACAAGTTGATCTTTAGGTTGGGAGGAATCCACAACTCCATTGTTAACCACTTGTTTGTTCCTATTCCAATATTGGTTCTTCCCTTTATCCTTGTTAGAGTTGTTGTTGTTTTGACCATTGTTGTTATTTCCATGTTTGGTCAAAATTCCTTGTTCTCTTAAAAAATCCTCAATTCTACATGTTGTTTCAACCATGGTGTCAAATGAGTCAAAAACCATTTTCTTAACCTCATACCGCATTTTAGGGACCAAATTACTAACAAGAATGTCAATATTTCATTGTCAGGAATAGTTCTAGAATAGCAAGAGAATTTTCGTCTCCACCTTTGCAAGAAAGTAACAAAGGATTCTCCTTGATTCTGCTTTAAGCTACATAAGTCCAACAAGGTGATAGATCTTGAAACATTGTATGAAAAGTGTTGAACAAATCTATGAACAAGCTCTTTGAAAGTCTTAACAGGGGGATTTATCTTAGTAAACCATTCCATTGCTTGTCCCTTTAGACTTCCTGGGAATAATCTCATGAGATAAGATTCATCTTGATGGAACTCAAAACTTGTGGTGTAAAACTAACGCACATGATCATGTGGATCTCCACTCCCATCATATTTTTCATATTGAGGAATTTCAACTTTTCTAGGAAATTCTTTCATGTCAACACTCTTATCAAAAGGATTAGGAAAAATTGAGTCCAATGAGAAAGGATTCTTAGGTGCAAACATCTTGTCCATTGTTCTTTGCATTTTGTTGATTTTCTCCTCTTGGGATGGGCCTTGCTTCTTAATCTTTCTATCCACATCAAAGTTATAAGGGACTCTGGCACCTTTGTTGATTAGGATCTCTAGGAACTTATCCTTGTTTTTCTCCACATATTTCTCCACATACTATTGAAAAAGTGGCTCTTGTTGCATTTTCATAAAGTCTAGGGAGGTGTGATCAAATCTCGAGCTACTACCTCCATATTGTGAACCATAATGAGCCCGTTGGGAAGGGTGCCTTGAGTTACTAGGAGGTGTTGGTATCCTATAATGATCATGTCTAGAAACCCTTCTTCCTCTAGGGCTAGGAGATCGTGATGGTGATCTTGAATGTCTCCTACTTCATGGAGTCCTAGGAGGAGTGGATGGAGGAGAACTGTTTCCACCACCAACATGCATATTATTGAATGGATCATTGAGTTGTTGAGCCAAGAGCCTATCCTGCTCTTCTTGAAAGGCTTTCTTTTCCATTTCTACCAAAGTCTATCTCTCCATTTCTAGGCGTCTAATTTGTTCTTCCTTACGAGCTTGTTCATCTTGGAATTCTTTCTTTTCACTCACAATCGTCTTAATCCTTCCATTCATGTAACCTGAAGAGGTCTTGAGTGGTGAACTTGGTCTTGAATTTCTAAACAAGTTGTTGGTATAAGTTGTGTTGACATGGGTGTCATAACTTTCATCCTCTTCACTTTCATGTTGTGATTGGTTATCTGGATAAGCATCTCTCTCTCTCTCTCTCTCTCTCTCTTAGCCCTTTGGTGTGCATCTAGATATCTTGTTAAAATAAGGGGTGAGGTCAGTCTACTATTATGAGGGGAACCACTAAATGAAATAGCATCTCTACTCTTTGCAAACATATCATCATAACGTTTATCCATGGCTTCCCTCTCTCTCTGAGTCCTTGTGTAACTCATATCCATAGAAGAGCGAGAAGATACTAAGGGGATACCCAACTCACTAAGATGACTCTTGGAATCAAACCAAATTTCAGAGGTATTCCTAGGTGATCGATCAAATATGGGTTCTTCTTCCTTATGTTTTTGGCAAGTTTGAACTAAGGGTAATTGGTTAAAAACAACTTGAGGTTGTTTTCCTTGATTTACTTGATATCTTGTTGTAACTAGCATAAAAGAAGAGGTACTAGCTAATAGGAAGACCCTAAGAAACATTGGTACCAAACTAGGATAGTAAAGGCATTAACTTGTCAAAAAAGAGGTGATAAGATAGAATATTGCAAAGAGGCGTAAGCCAACACTACCACAGAGGTGCCCAATAAATTTGGGTGAATACCCTAGCACATATGGATCAGGAGGATGGTCTTACCAAAATTATATTAATTGAAATTGAATTTGTATGAAAGTGGATGGACAAGAGACTACCAAAACTCTCCAAGTGTGTTATCAAAGAATCTAAAGGTTTATCTTTTCAACAATGACGGTTTCTAGCTCACCAAGCGCCAAGCAAGGTCACTTGTGAAATCAAAGATTGCTAATCCAAGAGGTCAAACACAAGAATCCTAAGAAAAAAAAAGATTCTAACAACGAGGTAAGTAATCCAATCTGATCCGGATCAACCCAGAAAAGTGAAAATGATAGGACAAAAAGTTAAACAGGCTCAAGAATGACAGCAAAAAACTCACTGGCAGACAATTTCGCACGATGAAAAGCTTTCTCACATGAGGATTAGCACAGGACCGCATGAAAAAATGCTCAGATCCATGCGAAGAAAGACCAAACTAGTGTGACAAGATAACAGTAAACTGACAGCAAGTTTGCAAAATATCGCGCGACGATTCGCATAGGATCACATGACGAAATGCACAGGGCCATGAGAAGAAACAGTTTTCTTGCGCGAGGGAAGGCAATAGAACTCAGTATTTGATTGTGTTAATTGACCAACTAGATGCATTAATAGATTTTATCATAAATTAGGCACATAAGACAGCAATCAGGGAGTTCAAGAAATCAATGTCTTCAAACAATGGGCAAGGGACAAAGCAACCTTGCACATGAACATGGATAGTGTCATAGTATTTCTACTCCATAAGAATGCTACTTGTGTATGTTCTCAAAATTTTTTCAAATCACGCACATAGTCCTAGAAAATAAAGAGTTGGTTGCACTATGGTTCTTAGTAATGGTTTGACTCTGCAACTTTTGCAATCTCAAATGGGTGAAATCCAATCCCGGCGCACCGAGGTTTTGACACAGTCTGAGAATTTAAGCAATTAGGAGCTGCTGAGGAGATCTGACAACCCACAAGAAACTACACCCGTGGAGATTTCTTCCACAAGGACATTTATATAGCGGCTACTACTACCATGGAGGAAATGGCTATTACTGCTTGAGGTTCTGTCCACGTGGTTTACCCAATAAAGGGAGTGTCCACTACGGTTAACCCTCTCTAACAAGGAAGACTCACAATATGGACCACATGGGGACTTGGTTTGGATTCAAGGGTTCCAAGTTTCTGATTCTCCCAAAAGGGACAAGAGAATAATCCTCTAGCCTCTTCACCTTACCCAAACATAGAAAACAAGATTAATTGACCCACTAATTTGAAATCACCCCATCCAAGGTTCACACAACAACAAATGACACCAATCTCCCCAAAGAGTGAAAGTATCACCAAAAGTTGAAGCCCAAACCAAGTTGACCAATGAGATAAAAATAAATCCTCCCCACCTACAAAGGGATCTATCGTCAAGAAGAGCTTCACATGAAAGACAAGCAAATGAAACCCACTCTCTCAAGATCGCCACAAATAGTGTTCATTGGGCCTAATTACTATGTGAAACATATATGAAAGAAAGCAAATCTAGGTCTATTTTTAGAGCACCAATTGGAAATGTGATCTATGAAAGCAAGAAACACTCAAGCTAAACACATGAGATGTTCATTTTATTTCCAAAATCCAAATGTTATAGAGATCAACAAAATAGCTCAAATCTAATGCAATGCGAATCATTTTGTTGTTTATCTAAGCAAGTCCAAATCAGCAACAACAACAACAAATCACAAACCACTAGAAACAATAAACATTAGTGGTTAGAGATCAAAGATATAAAATATAACAATAAAAATCAGATCTCTGGTGTGAAATCTTGTGCGAAGATTCTCAGAGTGCCGCGCGAAGATTCATAGATAGCCACGCGAAGATTCACAGATCACAGAGCCTGATGTCGAATGTCATGTGAAGATTCGCACAAAGCCGCGTGACAAAACGCAAAATCCAACAAAAGTTTTCCTGTAGACCTGCAAAATATCATGTGAAAATTTCCTGCAAAAGTACAGAAAAGACGGAAAATACGAAAATCCAAAAATAAATTACGAAAAATAACTATAGTGACAGAAAATGAATCTTCTTCCCCATGGTGGGCGCCAAAAATGTGTGATGAAAATGTTTCACTTCTATGAATCATTGTATCCAAGATTGCTCAAGAATGAGGTCTCGAATGGCGACTCATAGCTCTCTATTCATGGAGTGCAAGGTGTGTGATGAAGGCCCTTAGATTGACCTAGTTTGTGCCCGTGTAAGTACACCATAAAACAAGAGATTCAAAGAGGAAAAGCAAGAATGCTAGTCTCCATGATCATCAAGTATGCATGCAAATGAGAATGGAAACTAATCTATATGATAACAATGCATAAAAGGAAACTAATCTATATGATAACAATGCAAGATTATTCTATGAAAGGAAATACAAATGCAAGATTAATCTATGAAAGGAAATGTGAATTTAATCTAAAATGCAAATGCAAAGTAATCTAAATGGATTTTCATAAATGCATGAGAGAAGAAGACAAGAAGATAGAAGTTGCAATATCCAAGCTCAAATGCTCAAATTCTCCTCCAAAGTTGCTCTCCAAACCTGCAGCATAACAATAAAAACCTCAGATGCTCAAATGAGAAGGAGAGGCTTCCTTATATAGAATAATGGACGGTGAAGATTAAGAGGCTTTTAAAGCAATGGTGGAGATTAAATCTTGGTTGATCCATGTGCTTAAAATCTTCAAGAGGCAAAATCAAAGGCTATGATTAAGAGGCAAAAAATCTCACCACTTAGGAAAGTGTGGAGAAAAAGGAATTTTTATTTAATTTTATTTGATTTATTTCCTTTTTTTCATCAAAAAAAGAGCTTTAAGTGGGGATTTTATTTATTTAATTAAAAGATGGATTTTTAATTAAATAAGATAATGTTATTTGATTAAAAGAGGGATTTTAAAACAAGATAAAATCATTTAATTAAAAGAAATATTTTTAATTAAATAAGATTATTTTATTTCTTTTAATTAAATAAGATTATTTTATTTATTTAAAAGGTATCTTAATTAAATAAGATAACATTATTTAATTAAAAGATGGATTTTAAAACAAGATAAAATCATTTAATTAAAAGAAAGATTTTCTTTTAATTAAATAAGATTATTATTATTATTTTTAATTAAATAAGATTATTTTATTTATTTAAAAGGGATATTAATTAAATAAGATAAAATCATTTAATTAAAAGGGATTTTCCTTTAATTAAACAATATTATTTTATTTAAGAGATATTTTCTTTTAATTAAATAAGATTATTGATGAAATGATCAAACCTTAGGAAATATTGAAATAATTGAATTAATTATGATTTGATCAAGAAAATTGATTTGAATTGAAAATATTGCAAGCCATTGATTCATGAAATTGATAAATTGATTAAAATGATAAATGGGGCCTACAGTCTAGGCGACCATTTTAGGGTGCATACAGATATATATCTAAAATACTATTAGGAGAAATTAATATAATAATGATTCAAAGATATTATCTATACACACACACACACATAATCAATTGTCATTATATTATTTTCATAATAATGAATAAACATGTCCCATGAAGGGACATGTCTCTCCTAGCCTCATTCTCAATATAAATGAAAGAGAGATTGTTGCATTTGGAAACACATACAACATACGTAGTGCTATTACATTTGCAGTGATCTTAAAACTTAACACAAAGTTTAAAATGTACCTTTCACCTTAGTTTCACCAATTATTCTAGCTCTACCTATTTGAGTTGGAAGTGAAAAATAGGTAACAATTCTAGCATAGTTTCCATGTTTTTCATCAACCATAATTATTTTTTGGATGGTGTATCCTTTTCCCCCTTTAATTCCCGGAGTTCAGATTTCAAAGTTTGAAGCTATTTTGATAAAGCTGGCATAAGAATATCTTATTTTGCATTGGTAGGACCATAAGGTTTAGCCCATTTTCCTTTAGACATTGTAAGATTGTTTTGATGCGCTTGCTTATAAGATTGAAGAGGAGGTATGATGAATCAATTGATTTTGTAACATGTGCTGAAGTGATATCTAAAGTGCTAACTAAGTCCAAGACCAAAGGACAAAGGAGATAATGTCCAACTAAGAGAGAGATAGAAATGGCTCTGATATTGAGTCAAGGTTAACAAACCTGCTCTCGCAACTCAGGATAATGACAACACGAACAAAGATGATTAAAGTAACACGTCACTTGGACTAGCATAGCAAAGTTAGATTTTGAAACAGCAAGCGAGTTAGAAAGTCAACAGATTGCAGTCAAAGAAAAATTAGGACTGATGATGGTGAAAGCACAGATTTTGGGAAAATTCTGACAGAACCTTCACAACAGAATACCAAATTGGATAACAATTTCACTAATTTTTAGATTTTTGACACTAGATGCAGAAACTCAAACAAGAGTTGACAGTTTAACACCTAAAAGTGCAGTTTTTTTATTTTTTGATCATTTTGATTGTTTTGGTTTCTGTTTTTATGTTTCACTCGCGCAAGACACATCAAGAAGAATGGTTGTTATAAAAAGAACAGACACACCACAACCTAGGTAAGCCAGGGCAATATCTACTGAATTCCCACTTGAACTAAAGTTCAGCCATGCCTACTCATAGCGGACAACTTAGAAGCTTGGAGGCACATGCTCCTCCTTACAGTGCACTCACTTCTCAGGCACACCAAGCTTGAAATCCCAAGGGTAATCACTTCCCAAGGGACCGTTGTCTCTACTAAGAGCCGTGAAAATGTGGGATGTCTAAGTTGGTCTTGGACCTTCCGTGCCAGTAGATAGAGGGATGTTTGGTCACTAGAACAAAGTTTTTAGTTAGGGAATCCGTTCAGGCAGCTATACATGCAGCATATTAGCCCCATTAAGGAGACCTCATAGCCTACCAAATTTGCGTTCTATAGGTTTTTATGCACCACAAGGGTACTGGGGGAGATCTTCTGTCAACATAGCGAAATTGACACCTGTTCACTGTGAGATTAATCAAAATGAAATTTTTATATACCGGTTTGGAAGGGCTTGTCTTTAGCCTGTTACTAGTTGGGAAATCTCTCTCACCGACTTTGTTATAGCTCCCGGGAGGTAGCCACGCTAAAATATTTGCATGAATTTCTCTTACACCCAAGATCCATGAAGGTGAGGGGAGATGATACGTTCATGAAATTATTTTGGATTGCAAATCTAGAGAACACTTCAAATACATAATTAAAGTGATTCTTTTTAAGCACCAAATATGAAGTGTTATTTAACTACAAAATGCAGACATGATAGTTTTGGAAGACACACAAAGTCTTCGACAAGCATCCAACATCAAACTCATTAGTAGTTTACGATTTTTTCTTCATTTACAACATCCTGCAAACCATTGTTAGGTTGTAATCAAAAGATAAGCATCAAGAACAATAAAGCCAAAGATTGGTCAGCATTATAAAATCATAAAATCATAAATTTTATTGCATATTTACACATTAGATGAAAAATCATGTACTTTCAAAAAAACTTGCACTCCAAAATGTTACCGTATGAGCCCAAGCGAGGCTCCGAAAGCTGCAAAAAAGAGGATTAGATAGGTATAATGATCAAAATATGCAATTTATGAGAAATCAGGAAACCTAAACTAGAAACTAATCACAACCCATAAATCTTCAGACAATTCTACCCAAAATTTTAAAAAAATTACTCAAAAAAGGACTTAAAATGAGTAAGTTATGGCCTTTTGAAGACAAACTACAAAATTGAAACACTCAATGGTGAAGGAAAGAAAATTCAAACCTTTGCTGACGTCACCAGTAGATCAAGTTAAATTTAACGGTTTAGAGCTCGTCGCAGAAAGCCAATAACCCTTCATTTTGAGGGTTAGATGGCTGTCAAATTTAACATTTCAAAATGTGCTCTGTGGAAAAAAAATAAAATATATGGTGCCTGCGTGTCTGCTAACATGGTAGGCCGATGTGGAATATGACGTTGCCTTGTGTTATGTGTCTATTTGTTACTAGCAGAGGAGGCGGTGCTACTATGAGCTCAAGCCGAGTGGAGGTGGAGCTCGGGTGGCGGAGTGGAGCTGTAGAGGGAGGGTTGAGTCGAGCGGAGGGCGCGGGTTCAGGTTGAGTGCGGGTGTCAGGGAGATAGAAGGGTGGAGGGCTACATGGCGGGGGGAGACTGCACTTGGGTTGGGAGACTGAACGAAGGGGGGTTTGGCTACACGTGGGTTGGGATACTGTGTGAGGGGTTTAGGGATGTGAGGAGAGAGCAGCA
>MU223725.1:1542060-1572443 GCA_018584345.1 Thuja plicata | reverse complement strand
AGGGGTTGTGGGGAAGCAGACGGGGTAGTGGGGTCGAGTGTTGCAGCGCAGAGTAGGGAGGGAAGGGAGGTGGGTGGGGCTACGTAGGGTGGTGACGGTTTGGGAGGGATTTAATTCCACATTTACAGGATGTAAGAGAATAACTTTGTTTTTATACAAAGTTTAACTTATAAATAGAAAATCTAATGAAATATTGGGGATTGAGCTTGGCGTTGGTGCTAGATTGTATGAATTAAATGCAGACTTAATACGCGGGTAGAGCAGAATACAGAGGGTATTGGGGTTTGGGCCCAAACTATAATTTTTTTTGAAAATTTTTGTGCTGATATGCATGTAGGCCTCGGTTTACATGTAGAGGTAGTTTGCCTCGATTTGCATGTAGAGGGTAGTATGACCTATGCGTGTAAATTTTTTTTGCCACAGATTCAACTATATGCGGGTATGGGCAAGTTTATAGTCATTTTGAACTGAAATGACAATCTGGACGTGATGGTGGAGTCATATTTGGCTCAAAGTGAATGTGGGAAAGATTTGTCTCAAAAGGAGGTTCGAGTCCCACGCTGGGCGCCAGAAATGTATGCGTGAAAATGGGTCTTTGTTCCTGCAGCTGCAAACACACACACTTCAATGATCCATTAAGTGGTTAGCAGGTTAGAAAATAACAAAATCAAAATATCAAAAATATCCTAAGCTAATTGACACCAGTTCATTGCCTTCTAGTAGGCAGGAGTATGGACTTTGCTCTCAGGTCATCGCAAAGTCTAGTGACTACACACTGTTCTAAATGAAGGATTTGAAATCTATAGCTAAATGATCTAAATTATATGCAGATGTGGTTTGTTGTTAATCCAAACTAATTAAGAATTTATTTTAGAAGCACCAAATGAAATGTGTAAGATTCATTTTAAACCCAAAATCAAATGTGCTCTAAATTATGAGTTTGCATGCTTAAACAAATAAACTAAAAACAATTACGCAAAATGGTAAATGCTTCAAAAACAAAAATGCTAAAACATAAAAACTGCATAATAACGATAGCAAAAGTTAGGATCCTTTGTGAAGGAAATGAGCTTCTCTTTTATAGAAAATCTCTCTCGAATCGACGATCAAGATTAAAAGAAATGTGTGGCTCTGATTCAATTTGAGGAAGCACAATCCATGTGCAAGCAATTTGATTGGTTAAAAGATTGAGTCTTTTTGGAAACCTCCAAATTGATTTTTAGTTAACAACTTTGTTTCCAAAATGATAAATAGTGGAGAATTAGTTAACTGAGTGGAACTAGATTGTTTCCAATTTAATAATTAGCTAATTGGATTTGATGATGTTATATGCATTTTTAATAATTTAAATGATTTTGAATGCATATATTTTTTATTAATTAATTCAATTCCTTTTTTATTTAATTGACAAATTTGTAATTTTATTTAATTAATATATCAAAAATATCAATTAAATAATTAACATAATGTTTACTTGCTAATGTATTGTGATTTCAAGAATTAAATAATTAATCAAGTAAGATGATTGATTAGGACCTAGGGTTCCTTGATTAATTGTTGCGATTGGGGATCTAGGGTTTAGATGACCATTTTTATGTGATTAAAATAGACAGTGGTTGTTCACATCATATGACTGGAGATAAAAATAAATTTGTGAGTTTGAAAAGATATGATGGTGGTGTTGTTAGATTTGGTGACAATACTGTTAAAATTATCATCAGCATTGGATCTATTTCTCTGGATGGAAAGAATAATACTGACAATGTATTACTTGTTGATGTACTTAAGCATAATATTTTGAGTGTTGGGCAGTTAGTGGACAAAGGTTGTCAATTAAAATTCATTAATGGGAAATACTCTATCAAAAGTAAATTAGGAGATTTGATCGCATCTGGTACTAAATCTAGAGGTAATGTATTTGAATTGAATACATCTGAAGCTTCTTGTTTTAGTGCAAAGGTTGATGACAGTTGGCTGTGGCATAGAAGATTTTGTCATAACAACTTTGATAACATGGTGAAGGCAAGTATGACTAATGTTGTGAGAGATCTACCTAAGATTGTAAGGCCATCTAACACTATGTGTAGAGTGTGTTATGGGGAAGCAGAACATGAATAGTTTTAGAAGCAAATCTTATTCAGAAAAAGGAAAGTTGGATCTGGTGCATACAAATCTATGTGCTCCTACAAGAAAAATATCTTATTATGGTGAAAGGTACTTTATACTTTTTGTTGATGACTTTTCTAGAATGATGCGGGTTACATATTTGAGAGAGAAATTTGAAGCATTTGACAAATACAAGTTATTTAGAGAAAAAGTTGAGAATGAACCTGGTTTAAAGATAAAATGTTTGAGATCAGACAGAGGCAAAAAGTTTACATCAGATTTATTTAATACCTATTGTGAAGAACATGGAATATATAGATGTTACGATGAATTTAGAATAACTGAGAGGGGGGTTGAATCAGTTATCCTTAGGTCCAGATGTGCCCATATAAAAATTTAAACCAACTTCAACAACTCAGATATGCTCGACAGCAATAAACAAAAAAAGTGTGCAGTTTGCTGTACTAATGAAATAAGCTTGCAGAAACTTAACAGTAAAACACAACAATAACATTCACACATTTTGACACCATGATTTAACATGGAAACCCAATATGAGAAAAACCACCAGTAACATGCTACTAAAATTTCACTCTTCTGAAGTGATGCCCTGTTAAGAGCCAACCCTATTAAAGGTTACAAAACACACTGTCAAATGTGACCTGGTTAAAGGATTTAATCACTCTATCAGGAGTGGCCTTGTTAGAGGACTTAGAATATTCCAATCTGAATGTCACCTTGTTCAAAGGATTTATACAATGACTGTTAGGTCAACTTGGTTAAAGGATTTGAACTGATACAATGGTTAGAAAGTAATCAGTAGACATGATCTGATACATACAACTTACTTTGCAAATCCAGATCCAATTTCAGCTCTAATGATAATTCACTGAGTGGCCTCCATTTTCATCTCAAACTTTAGATCTACTTGGAAATCCATCAAGAAATCACTTTTCTTCTCTGCTCAACCTTCTCTGCTAGGTCTTTACTAATTATTCAATTAACCATGCAATACTTTGCATTCAACCTTCTCCTTTTTTTGGATACCATAACAATAACCACAGTAGGTTATATATATGCCTCTTCATCTAGGTCAGATAAATATTTTTGCTCTTAATCAAGATCGTAGATCTTAGGTTAGGTCAGATCCAACGGATCTTTCCATCACTACATTTAATTTACTTCTCCAATACAGTCATTAATTAAACATTGAATCCATGCACTAATAATGGTTTCCCATGCATTAAATGAGTGTGGAACAATCTTAATTAACAATTTATATCCCAATAAAATCAACTATGTCGGCCATAGATCTCAAATCTCATCAATTAACAAAATACTATTGCTCAGCTTCCTCTATCTCCCTCGGCATTTCACTTGCGCTTGACATCATCTTTTCTTTGCTCAGCATCACCTTTCACTTTGCTCGACATCGACTTTGCTTTTCTCAGCATTGACCTTCTAGTGAACTGTCAATGATAGATAAACAATGTATCACTTTGCCAAAGTGCCAAATGATCAAGTACCCTGGTGTATACTCATAACTCAACTATTTCCTTGGTCTTCTTGTTATCCCATTCTTTCAAAACTTCATCAATCAATGGATAAGGTACTTAAACATACATCAATAGTCTCACCAATTAAGGTTTGACATCAATGACAAAATATCAATTGTCTACATTGTAGCAATCTTTCCAACAATAGATAGACATCAGCTCCTAGAACTCCACAACATAATGGGATAGCAGAGCGAAGAAATAGAACCATATTAGATGTTGCAAGGACTATGTTGATAGAAGGAAATGTGTCACATGTTAATTGGAGAGAAGAAGTTGGCACTGTTGTGTACACCTTAAATAGAATTCAGATTAGAGAAGGTACAAGTAAGACTCCTTATGAATTATGGTTTGATCATATACCTACTGTAAAATATTTTAGAATATTTGGATGTAAATGTTATATCTAAAGAGATGATGAGATAGGGAAGTTTGATGCTAGAAGTGATGAAGGAATTTTTATTGGTTATTCTACTAAGAGAAAAGCATATAAATGTTTCAATCTGAGGTTGAGAAAGTTGATTGAAAGTGCTAATGTGAGGATAGATGAAAAGTTTTAGATTTAGGAAAGAATATATGACTGTGATTAGATTACAGAGATGAAAGAGGTCACGATTGAACCTAAAAAACCTTTGATGATTGAAAATGAGATTTAAGATGAATTGGTTGAGGTTACTGAGACTCCAAAGACTCCAAGGTATGTTAAGAAGAACCATCCTGAAGATCAAATTATTGGTGACGCAAGTAAATGTATGATGACTAGATCTAGAGTTAGAGATGAAATTTGTTTGATTTCTCAAGTTGAGCCAAAAACTACTGATGAAGCATGTAGAGATGAATCATGGAATAAAGATATGGAAAAAGAACTTGAACAGATAAAGAAAAACAATACTTTGGAATTGGTTCCAAGACCTAAGAACAAAAATGTGATAGGAACTAAATGGGTTTTCAAAAATAAGATGGATGAGGAAGGAACAGTGGTAAGAAACAAGGCTAGATTGGCATATAAAGGCTACTCGCAACAAGAAGGCATAGACTATAAAGAAACATTTTCTCTTGTTGCTAGGTTGGAAGCTGTGATATTATTTCTTTCTTATGCTGCACATAAAGACTTTAAAGTATATCAGATAGATGTGAAATCAACATTCTTGAATGGTGATCTAGAAGAAGAACTATACATCGAGAAACCTGATGGATTTCCTTTGCCTGAAGATGAAGACATGGTTTGTAAGTTTAATAAAGCACTATATGGACTAAAACAAGTACCAAGAGCATGGTATGAAAGACTGGACAAGTATCTACTTCGTCTTCATTTCATAAAAGGTAATGCAGATAGAAATTTATATTAAAGAACTGATGAAGATGGAATCTTAATCATAGAAGTTTTTGTTGATGATATAATTTTTGAAGGCAATGATAAGATGAGTAAGAAGTTCTCTAAAGAAATATAAAACAAATTTGAGATGTCAATGATTGGTGAAATGAAATTCTTTCTTGGTTTGCAAGTCAATCAATGTAAGAATGGCACTTTTATATCTCAGACCAAGTATCTTAAGGAAATGTTGAAAAAGTTTGGAATGGAAGATTCTAAACTTGTTGGAACACCTATGGTGAATGGATACAAACTAACTGGTAATGATGAGACTCAAAGTTATTTTTCAGACAAAGTACAAATCTATGATTGGTGGTCTACAATATCTAATTCACACTAGACTAGATATTACTAATGCAGTTGGAATTGTGGTAAGATATCAGGCAGATCCTAAAGAGACACACCTTGCTGCTATGAAAAGAATTTTCAGATACCTTAAAGGAACAACAGAATATAGATTATGGTATGAAAAATTAGATGAATTTATTTTACAAGATTATATTGATGCTGATTAGGTAGGTAATGTAGACAATAGAAAGAGTACAAGTGGCGGTGCATTTTTCCTTGGGAAAAGGTTGGTTCCTTGGTTAAGAAAGAAGCAAAACTATATTTCTCAATCTACTACTGAATCAGAGTATGTTGATGCTGCAATAAATTGCACACAAGTTATTTGGATAAAACAAATGTTGAAGGACATTGGAATAATTTTGAAGAACCATTGGTTATCCATTGTGATAACACTAGCACAGTGAATATGTCGAAGAATCATGTAATGCATTCAAAGACTAAACACATTTCTATTACGTATCATTTCTTGAGGGAGAAGGTAGCAATGAAAGAGATTAAATTAGAGTATATTAGCACAAAGGAATATATAGCAGATATATTTACAAATTTTTTTCCAAAAGATGCTTTTGAGTATCTTAGAAGCATGCTTGGGGTCAGAGCCCCTCCTTGTGATAATTAATTGATGCAGATATGCATTAGTCTAGTGGCTTTTAGAGATATATCATTTTCTAGACTTGATGTATGGATCTACACCTCAGGGGGGGTGATCACCGGAACACTAGAGCACATTTGGGTGATCTTGAACTTGGATGTTGGACATGAAGATTTGAAAAAGCTACACCTTACATAATATTACAGTTGAGTTATGGCACCCTTTTCCATTGCTTCCAAAGGGGGAAGGATTCTATTTGAAAATCCCTACTATTTTGGGGAGATTTGTGTTGAGGATATTGAGAATATTGTATTGAGAAAGAGTACTTTTGGGTTGATGGGTTTTCACATATGTTTCCATCAATGCCAAAGGGGGATATTGTTGGATGATATTAGATTTTGATACTTTTCATGTTGTTGATATTCATGTTTTGTCACTAAGGTCAACATATGTTTCTGTGAAGAGGACAGACTGGTTAATTGATTGACAGAAGTGTACGGACATTGTACAAATGTTTTAGATTGATTGAAGACAAGGATATGAAGAAGGATGTGTGATCAACTTATTCCTAAGGTCACTTGACTTGAGGTTATATATTGATGATGTTACAAATGATTTAGTGACGACTGGTTTTTGGACTATGATAGTTGTATCATCTTAAAATGGATGCACTCCATGTTGAAACCTTTTAGCCCTCCCTAGTAGTCTATTTTGGTCCTGATTCAGACAATTTCATGCTTCCATGGAGTTTCATGTGATTATGTGCCTATTCTTCCCCTCCTTTTCCCCTTTCCTCTCTATTTCTAAGACGAACACATTTCCCAAGGTCCTGACCCTCTTGGTCAAGGAAACCTTCACCTTGACCTAGGTCAAGGTCAAAATCAACCCTGACCTAGGTTAGGGTCGACCTTAACCTTGACCCCAGGGTCCAGGGTCCTTGGGGTTTCATCAAAATTTTATCTTTTCCCTCTTCGGGGCCATTATTTATTGAGTTAAGTGTCGAATTCTCAAATTAATATTTGAAGTGGACCTTTCTTGAGCTTTGTGTAGGATTCCTAATTTATTATTTGAGATTATCCTTTCTTAATTTTTGTGCCTAATGCTCAAATTAACTTTGGGGTTGGCCTTACCTTGAATTTTTATATAAGGCTCTTAAAAAATTATTTCTACCTTAAGGGTGGACCTCTTCTAGAGTTTTGTGTCAAGACCTTAATTTAATTTCCTTTCCATGTGCACCTCTCTAGAGTTTGGTGCCATGGATTCTTAATTATTGTTTTCTATGTTGGCCTTTGTGCCCAAGATCACTATAAAAGAAGGGCTTTTCCTCTCTCATTTCTCTGAAGCTAAGAAAGAAATCCGAACACCGTCGGAAGACAATCCATTATTATCTACAAGTTATCAAGAAATCTCAAGATCTCTCAAGCATTCAAGACATCTACATTCTTGCATTGTCAATTCAAGTACTTGAGCACATTTACTTCCATGGAGCCATGAATTGGCATGGTAGATATTCTACAAGGTTTAAACAACTTTAAGCATTCATCCTTGTGGATATAAGGATTCAAATCTGCCACAAGGGTTTCTATACAAGCAAGGTGAATTTGTTTATTTACTTTGTTTATTTATGAAATTCCAATTCAATTATAAGGTTAATTCCAAAACCAGGGTTTGACCAAGGCAAACAACTCCCCCCAACAAACAAATCCATTTTTCTTGTAGGTACAGGTTTGGAACAGACAATTGGATTGTAGATTCAGATACCATTTTTGGCAAACTATCGGGAACGGGAAATAGATTTTCTGTTAGAGATTTTAGGTCAGAATCGAAGGTTGATTCTGCCCTAGGTCAGAATCAGAAATTTTGGGTCAAAGTCAACATTTAGTTGAGGGTCAAAATCAGAACTGAGCCAGATAAAAAAATGATTCCTGGGTTTTGTAGATCTCACAGTTTCGGTTTAGGATATTGGAAATCAACAGTTTCTGAGACCGTTTGACAGGGTTTTCAGTAGGTTCTTTTTTGGAGGTATGTTTTCCAGATTTACACCCCTTATCAACTAAAATTAAATGTAAGATGATTAATCGAGGCATAGGGTTTAATTTATGTGTAAATCTCTATGTTGGTAACTTTTCCTATTTTGGGTCAGCCTTGTAAAATTTCGGTATTTTGTGTCATGCCTGTGTTCCAAGGGTTGAAATTCATGTTTAAAATTGTTCTTGTGTCTCTGCAAGCATTGTTCTAAATCCTTGACATATCTAAAATATTGAAATCCCTTTTTCAATATCTCAAAGTACAAAATTTGGTCATGAAAACCCTAAGCTTTGAAATGCCTTCTAATTTCATGTTACTTTTGTCACTTAAAGTCATGTATCGAAAGAGGTCTTCTTACAATGTTTGTGTTGTTAAATTTTCATTGTTCTAACCTCGCGGTTCTATATTATTCCCTAAGTCCAAAGTCCACGAGATTAATTATTTTTACTGTCTCTCGAACTACTATATTTTGATCCAATAGCTCTCATATTCCTGCTATATGAAGATGATTGAATTTTAACCTTTAAGGCAATGTGTCATTGCACCACGTGTCTTTGGCGGGACCAGATGCATCAAAGACACAGATTGAAGGATAGCTAAAAGATGCTTTTTATCCGACGGTTGGTGCATTACCTTTGTCATAAAGATGAGCGAAGGATATCATTGAGGGAACGCGCCAGTGCAACATGTGGAGTCTCCTGGGCCATAATGTTGTCAATAGGGAAAGGTTAAATAGAGAACAAGACAAATCTGATCTAATGACTGGAACATAGCCTCATAACTAAGATGACATTGAGTTACTCTTTGAGGGATAGCACCATGTTTCCGCATATCTTTAATGGGCCCAAATGTGAGTAATCAGATGAAGTAAATTGGGGGCATGTTAGATTAGATCCAACAGATGGTGCAAAGGCTTATAGTAAAGATGCACACATAATAGGCATTAAGATATTGCACCATGCTACCACATGGAATTTGGTGGCTCCGAAAGACAATTAAATGTTATAATAAATTAGTGCTATCTTCAATAAGAGCCAACGGCTAGCGTTAACCCTTAATCACAAGATGAAAGGTTTTTACTCATTGAGGGAACGCGCTGTGTTGATGTGTGTTCAAGTTGGTGGGACCGCATAGCAGCGTATGGACAAATAAAGACCAGTAAAGTTAGATCTGATCTAACGAATGGCACAAAGCCTAAGATCAAAGGTGAGGTTGTTTCAACCAATGAGGCATTGCGCCATGCTGCCACCTATCTAAGTTGATGGGGCCTGCATCTGACGAAGAGTTAAGTAAAGATCAGACAGGTTGGAAAGGATCTAACGGACGTCACAAAGCCTTAGATCAGAAATGACTGCAAGTTAACTATCAAGGGAAAGCAACATGATACCACATGTCCTGAGAGATGAATGTTGTGGAAGATTTGCTGTAGACTTTCCAATACAGGGAAATGTCAGAAAAATCGACGGCTCTATTTTAAAATATAAAAATGGAAAATTTTAAACAGTTGTACACCAAGCATTGAACTCAGAGGAGTAATGGCAAATGTGTCTTTTCTTCTCAGTCAAAATTTAATGCTTAAAGTGATGGGATTGCCATCCTATCAATCACTCAAGTCATTGTGCATAATTGATAATAGTTGCAAAGAAAATTGAAGTTGCAGTGATCGCGGCTGAAGTTTCAAGCTTCCTGCTGAATGGGTAATCTTCTAGTATTAATACTTCTGGTCATAGGAAATCTTAAAACAAATTAGTAAGGTGCAGAAAGATAAATTTTTTATAATTCATATTAAGTTGTTAAACCTAAAATTCATGATGCCGCCCAAAAAAGAATTCACCAGGAACATTAACTATAAAGATAGAAATGTCTGTGATGATTTGCTACAACAATTAACAATGTCCACTAATGATTCCTCGAAGATGAAGGAATTGGTCCCCAAGGATTCATGCCTAAAAATTACTGAAGGGTTATATGACTTTGGTTAGGCTATTAGGGATGCTAAGATAGGTATGACTGGTCTGGCCTTGTTAAAGTTTCTCTATGGTTAGAGAAATGCAAATCCCCCACATTATAATGTATGGTAGTTTGACCTACGAAAATTGGTAGTGCCTGGTATTTTCATGGATATGGACATGCTTACATGTATAGAGAGGAATTATGATAGCATATCCTAAGTGGTCAGGGACAAGAATGGGCAAGTACTGATTAAGGTGACTGCATAAGAGATTAGGGAGGTATTCAGTCTAAATGATTCAAAAACTTCCATGGATAAGATTGATTTTGTTCAGTTAAAGGAAGTTTACCAAGCCCAGAGGAAATACTTCATAGAAGGGCCCCTCCTGCAATACTTTGGAAAAGTTGGGGATTTAATTCTGGTAGGGCCTAACACAAAAGAACCTTGCAAACTTGACTACTTTACTTTGAAGGATAAATCAGTCTATAGGGCTCTATTCCAAATATGTGGAGACGATGAGCAAGTTGAGATGCGTATTCACTATATGTTAATGATGGTTGAGATTTTGCATCCCCATCTGGAAATAATTTTTGATTTCACCTGATATATTGTAGACCTGATTCATGAAGGGCTGATAGGTGTCCATAACACAAAGGTGTCAAGAACACAAAGGTGTCTAGACCTTTTGCATGGTAGTCATTGTTGATGCATGTGTTTTTGTTTAACGGGGCAGATGATTTTGAGAAAGAAATGGAACTGACAAGATTTAAGGACAATGAAATCATGCTTGTGCAATTATGGAATGCAGACATGACCTGGGACAATAAAGAGGCCAGCTACATCAATTTTGACGGATATTTTTCTGCCATACTTAGGACATTGTTGTTAAAAGAGGACCCTAGAATTCCTGAGGCATTATCAAAATTCTTGAGACCAAAGGAATTTGACCCAAAGCTCAATATAGTGCATAACTAGGGTGATGTCATCCCTTTTCTAGTGTCAACTATATTTAGGATTTATGGTTTCAGGGGAGTTACAAACATTTTATCCTATAGAGTGCCCCTTAAGATAGGAATGGCAGAGTTCCATACACAGATTGGAAGTTTATATGAAGATACCCTAACTGGAAGAGGAAAAGGAACAATCTTTCCTACAATCACTATTGCCCATCATTTTATCATCACCAAGGGGGGATGTAAACAACTGTAAGATTTTTTGAAACCATACAATCTAACAACATCAATTTCCAGGTGTGCTGACCTTGAGGGTTTCATTAAGGGCTAGTTTAAGGAAAAGACAAAATGTGTAGTATTGAATCATCAATTCAACTTCCTAGAAGACATGGTTAGAAATGAAGTTGACTTGAATAACCAAGAAATAAAGAAAGAGAAATGGTTGGATTTCAAGAAAAGCCTTGATTTTGTTCACCGTTTCGATGACACATATGATCCTTTGAAGGATTTCCAGCCTTGGGAAAAGAATATTGAATCACTAATGGACATGTTTGAAGAGATCATGCAGGATTTGAGCCAGAAAAGAGATGTCATATTGCAAACAGAGCTAGAGAAGGCTAAAGCAATTTTGGGTAAAGCTTTCCCTGTTTGACATATCCCACAAGGAGAATATGTGGTGTACAAAAGAAGGGGATATAGCACCATTTTACCAGCAAGTGGACAAACCAGTGACCCTAAGGGAAAGAGGCCACTAGATCCTAGTGATCAAAGTCTTCCATCTCCAAAGAGGCAAAAGATAGAAGAGGGACAACAACAACAACATGAACAACTCTACTCTCCCTCCCAATCCCCAATACACATGGATGAACAAGTTGTAGCTCAGCAAGTAGTACAAATGGGGAATACTGGACAAATCTATGTCACAACTGAGGAATTACAGGAAGGGGTACCTGAGGAGCCCAAGCACGCTCAATTGGATGTGATAGTAGTAGAATTTACTAGCAAAGAGCTAGATCTGTTGAATCAACAAGAAAGTTACAAATTTTTGTCTGATGACAATTTTGTCAAAGAAAGAGCATTTTTACAGTTCTTGTGGAGGATTCATATTGATGAATTCAAGAGAAAATGCCAGAGAAAACAAGAAGAACAACCTGCCAGAGGTAAGGAGGAAATTGAGAATGAAATTAAGCAGGAGATGATTTCCAAGTTTGAAAAATTCACTCATAAGGAAGGAAGAGCACTAGTAAGGAAGAAGGAGTACTAATACTTCCATAATGGGACATAGTTCATGCTATTTTCTTTGGTGCTATTAGAAAAGAGACAAAGACTATTCATGCCACCGAAGTAGAAGTACAACAAGCCTTGAAGGGTGTGAAGTTCAGTGAAAATCATGCAGCCCTGGTTATGTGGCAGTTAAGGAAGAGAGACCCCAGAATAGAAGGTGAGGATAATCAAGCTGATCATTCAGGTAGCCTCCTGGTAAGAAGAGTTGCAAAAATAGGAGTTGTTGAGGCAGAAGGTATAACTTTGGAATCAGCTAAGTTTGGTCTAAGTGTAGCCCAAAAATTAGAAAATGAACTCAGAATCTTGAGTGAGAAATTTGAAAGAGTACTGGGTGCATACAATGAGGAGAGAGTAAAATCTATTGAGAAAGATAAGAAGATTACTGAATTGGAGGGTAAAAAATCAGAACATTCTATCCCCCAGATGATGATTGCTCAGGAACCTCACCATACTTTATCATCCATCCCATATGTCACTTATCCTCCTTCTCCCATGCCCTCAAGTCATGTTACTCTAACAGAAGTGGAAATGGAAAGATACAAATTATTGGCAGAAAGGAAGAGGCTAGAAGAAACTTCTAAAAAGGACCTTGAAGAATCTTCAACCTACAAAGAAGCAAAGGAGTGGGTAAAATAGAGGCACACTGATAAAATATACTCTAGCCTCTTAAGGTGTGCCAAGGAAGTAAATCTAGCTGATCTTTATTTGTTAGGAAAAAGGGTCTTTAAAATTATCAATGAATATGATGCAGATAAAGATCAATGGGGTTTGGTCATAGACACTTGGAAAGAAAAAGCAGCTGAGGTGAAATCTTTCTATTCCAAGTCCAAAGAGGAGTTGATATTGTTTTGACTAGAACTCACAAGTGTTTAAAGCTAATGTCAGACTTGGACATCAAAAGAAATATCCTCATCAGAAAAGTGGAAACCTTGTGAAGATAATTTTCAAAGGATAGGTATGAAATGTACCCTAACATGTTTAAGAAAGATGGTGATATAAAGAATTAGGCATTATGGTTGAGACAAATAAAAGAAGAAATAAATTCCCAGACACATAACATCATTACCTTGGAGGGCACAATTTTATTTGTCCAAACTATAAATATCATTAACAAAGCCTGGGAATTTTTTGAATTCATGAAAGGAGAAGTTAAGAAGGGAAGTGCCAGCTGGGGTGAGGTCATAAGAAAGAAGGATGAAATCCTTGGTTTTAACTAGCCAAGTGATGAGGTGTACTCTTCTTGGAAGGACAGGTACACAATTGTTAATCCAGGTGAAGGTGTCCATATGCAAGTGGATGAAAAAGCCTAGCAAGATGGTTGATTCAGTTGAAGAGTAGAAATTATACATCACCAACATCAGAAACAATAGACTCCAGATGGATGTCCCTCAGAAAGTACAAGGAAAATACAATCACCATGCGGCCATAAGACAAAAGATTAGTTAGAATATGTAGTAACAAAAATAGTTTTTCTGTCCAATTTCTATTTTGTCCTGTTGTACTCTGAGTTTTGTCTTTTAGCCTAGTCATCCGAAGCTTGTTTCATCCTTGATCTTTAAGGATTCCAAGATGACTAGTGCTGGCTATATATAGAAATTTGTAACATATTGTAGAGGATGGTAAAATCAAGACTGCGAGGTAGACTTTTGGATTGTGTCTAAGCTTTAGTTTTGAATAAATTTGAATGTACTGAAATCGGGATTTCATTAATAAAATACAATGGAATCTCCATTTTGATACCAATGATGTCTTTTTGCATTTACATTTAGCTCTTGTATGTTTAGTTTTTAAGGCATCTTAAATGTACTGGTTATAAGGTAGCTATGTTATTGTTTGTAAGTTGCTTTCAAGGAGGGTTTAAATCATTTAAATAGTTCCAGAGGGTTAGGGTTTATGCAGGAATTTGATACAGGGGTGTGAGGGTGAGAAGATAGTGTGTAAGGCATTCTATGTGGGGTTTAATTTTTATTTCAATTAATTATCTCTAGCGTATGTATGTTTTATTCTGACTCTATGGCCTAGAATTAGGCACTGGTCAATTTCTGATAAGTGGTTGTTATCATGAATCAAATATTAATCAATCTTTATATTTCTATTATCTAAAATACATGTATAGATAATTGTATTGAGTATAATTCATCTTAGTGATCTCTTGAAGAGAGAATTAATAGGTTATCCTTCTTAAGCCAAGTGGCTAAAAAAGAAGGATCATGAATCCTTAATCCACTGTCAGACTTGCTGAAAGATAGTAGTCAGTTGAAGGTGCACCCACCTGGGTTTGTGGAGCCCAAAGTGTAGAAGGATTTTAATCCTTGTTAATTAGCCTTTTCCCTGTAAGAATCTGAATTGGGAACTAAAGAGTCAAGCATTAACTGCTATATATTGATTCTACAAGAAAAAGAGCTAACAAATTGGCGACTCCGCTAGGGAATTTGTAATGTTCTAAGAGTCATGTTCACGAAAGTGTTTGTCCTTGCAATATTGAGAATTAGTCTATTTTTCCTCATAGTCATAAAGGTGAGTCTATTATGTTTATCTATCATCACACACTGTTTGAAGGTTTTGATCCTGAAAATGATACGAATCTTGTCTAAGATAGAGTGACTGGTGATTGCAAAATCTCTGGCTGAATACAATGCATGTTCCTCAAAGAAAGCTATAGAGTTGATTTGTAGTGATATGAATAGAGAAGGAGCATTTTATTAAGATTACCAGGTGAGGAATTCGCGAGAAGCTTTGTTTTCAAGCTTCATTTCGACTTATTGCTATAAGAGAAAACCTGAGTTAGGACAAGGTACTCAATCTTTATATATATTTTTCCTCTGAAAAGAGGTGGCGAATCTAACCTCTGTGTACTCCAGTGTTGCACATTAAAAATTTTGAAAATATTTGTCTATTCCAAAAGTTGAGTCGACAAAGGAATACTAGATCATACTTCAAAGAAAATCCTCAAAAGGATGTTGGAGAGGAGCACCATTCACCTCAAAGGAAACAATGGTCCAAGAGAGGTACATCCAAACATGATTCCCACCATACCTCTAAAGGGAGGATGGAGAATCTTGTTCCAGAGAGAAAGTCATCTCCATCTAAAGATGCAAGACCCATGGGACAAACTGACACTTACAGAGCTAATGCCCATTTTGATCCCTTCAGAGATGGAGAGAATACTGATATAGGTTTCTTCCCTGCATAAGAAAATATTGCTCCACCAGAAGAGACTTCTACTGATGAGACAACATCATATGATTCTGATTTACAGGATGAGATTCTGGCATTAAGAAGAAAAAATAAAGAATAAGAAAAGTAAATAGCTGAAGCAGAGAAGAAATGTGGACAAAATATATATGACTTACTAGTAGAAAGAGAAGAGCTCTTAGCTGAGACTAGAAGGAATGACCTCAAGGCTAAAGGCCTAAGTCAAGAGGTAAAAGGTTTAAATCCAGAATTGTTTGGTAATCTTGATGATTTAAGGAACAAAGCCCCAAATAAAATCTCAAATCCTGACAAAGATGAATTTGAGAAGGAAGGGCCTGTCATCAGGCAACGATTCCCACATCAGATTGAGCATAATGCCAAACTTGAGACAATTATTAAAGATGCCCCCAACAAATGTAAGCAAAAGGTTGTTGGTGTGACCATAGAGGAACCTAAGAAGAAGTTGACCATTCCTATAGGAGAATCTCAAGTTGATCTTGAGTTGGAAAAAGCTAGAAAAGCCAAAGAGGATTTGGCCAAGCAGCTAGAGAAGTTAGAATTAGAAGTTACTGCAACAAATATGAGAATGAAGATAGCCTTTCTACATGCTACTACTAATACTTCTGCAAGCAGCTCTATGCCAGTTAACCATGAAACATAGCCACAAAAGCAATCTGTTAGCCCAATCCCAAATAATCAAGGGGCTGATCCTAAAGTGCAATCTTCTGGTTCAAATTCAAATGTAAAACATTTTGGACAAAGTGAAAGTGCTCAGCCTGGTGGTCCTGGCCCAGCCATTCAAGTCACTAATCCCAAACACAATGTTCCTCCACCCATTCAAAATCAGGGAGGAGCTTTTGGGCCAAGTGGTAGTAATCTTCTTGGAAACTTTCAAAGAAGGCCTGTCCACATGAACAGATATAGGGCTCTCTTCTTAGAAGGCATACCTGGTCACCCTAATGTGATCACCAATGAGGTAAGGGATAAAATCCCCAAGTTCACTGGAAATAATGTTGTTACTTATGAAGAGCATCTAAAAGCTTTTAGTGATAAGATAACTGATTTTGAGATTGAAAATGAGGATGTTATTATGAATCTTTTTGTTCAGTCATTAATAGACGATGCTAGGGATCGGTTCAAAAGTTTACCTAATGATAGTATTACTTCTTGGAATGAATTTGTAAAGTCTTTTAGGGAACAATATAGAGAGCATGTTAATTTCAGATACATGTTAAATGAATTCAATAACATAAAAAAAATCCCTAATGAGAGCATGGATGATTTTAGCAGTAGATTCCAAAAGGCCATGAATAAACTTTTCCAAGTCTTGAGGTTAGATGAGGAAGTATGTCTTACCACTTATATCAATGTTGCTGATGGTAAAATGTCCTATTTACTCAGAGATAAGAACCCAAATACCTTAAGGGATGCTTATAAAATATCTATTGACATTGAAAGTAATAGAAGAGCATCAGGAAAATTGGGGAAGAGAGAAGACAATAAACTTTGGAAGGAAAAGGGGTCAGCCAACAAAAATATCAAAGAAGATTATACAGTGGATAAACTGGTAAGTGTAGTAAAAGACCTTCCTGCCAAGATGCATAAAAATGATAGGGGAGGGTACCGTGACAGTAAATACACTAATCAAAGATTTGAAAAATAACCCAACCTGAGAGATTATCCATATAAAACAAATTGGAGCAATGGTAAGCCAGTCTCTGAAGGAAAAGATAACCCAAAAGCTAAAGAAACCCCAGATCCCCTAAAAAGGAATAGTGTCAACTATGTTGAGAACACTCCCTGGTGTGATGATTGCAATATGTCACATTCTTCCTATCAGTGTGTAGTAGCCCAGGCTTTGTTTGATCAAATAGAAGAAAGGGAACAAGAAGGCCTTGCCATAAATATGTTCACAGTAAAGAAACCATACCCATGGTTTTTTGATACTAGATCATCTTCTGATAATTTTTTTACATAAGATAATTCTTGTTTTTAATATCAATCACAAAATCCACCCTATGAAAATGATTAGGTTGATAGTGTTTCACAAGAAACTATAAATACAGAGGGAAGTGATAACTCACATTCTCATTTTAAGACTCCCACTGATGAAGAAAAGAGGTCTTTGACTGTTGCAACAATTAATCAAGCAAGAAATGTATACAACCTGAGAAATATAATAGTGCAACCAGCTCAAGTTAAACCTGCCCCTATCTATGTCAAAAAGGATTAACCTTGAGTTACTGAGGATTCTCATGTCAAATAAAATAAAGGTGAAAAGCATGAAAGACAAGAAATATCTTCTTCTGATCATGTTGAAAATGAAGAAGCAAAAGAGGAATTAATACCCAATGATAAATCCAAGAAAGTGAGAAAGATGAGTGATATGTCTTCTGAATTGCCTCTTTTTGACATGAAATATGCTCTGACCCAAATGAAAGTCTCAGTCCCACTCATGGAGATGTTGAAAATTAGGGAGCACAAAGAAGCTGCTCTGGCACTTTTAAGAGGGATAGATGATGTATTTGTTCCCAACCAAGAGAAAATACCTTTGACACCAAATGATAGTAAAATAGACAGTCCACAAGTGAAAGGAAAAGGAAAAAGAAAGGAATTTTCCAATATCTGCATTGGAAACATAATCACCCAAGAACCATTATCTGTTGACCCATTCTATGTTACCTTAATGGTTAATAGTTTCTTGGTAAAAAATTGCATGATCGATTCTGGAGCTGCAACAAATGTGATGTCTTATCATGTCATGAAGGAATTGGGCCTTTAGGTTACCACATCTGCTGGAAGTTATTATGATACGGATAACAGGGAAGTTCCAGTGGTAGGGACAATGAAAGATATTGAGGTGAAAATTGCTACTTTCCCTAAAGAAACCTATAGAATGGATATAGTGGTTGTTGACACTAAGCCATATTATGGTATGCTTCTCTCAAGACAATGGGCAGAAACAATGGGTGGAAAGATTCAATTGGATTTATCCTATGAAACTATCCCTGTAAATGGAAATGAGGTCAAGTTGTACAAAGAACCTTGATCACCTATCATGGCGGAGGTGGTTCTACTTGACCAATTGAATTGCTGTGTGAATGTTGATATGGAAAAAAAAATTGTTGAAGAAATCAAGCCACAATTAAAGAGCACTGACCCAATTGTGGATGAATTGTTGTTGCAACAAGATGGACTATGGAAAATGTACTTTGATGGAGGATGCTCAAAGGAAGGATCTGGAGCAGAAGTTTTGTTTATTTCCCCATTAGGTATCACCTTCAAGTACTCTTCCCTACTGACTTTTCATTGTACAAATAATACTGCTGAGTATGAAGCCTTAATCTTGGGAATGGATATTGCCATCAAGCATGGTATCAAATGTTTAAAAGATCATGGGGATTCCCAGTTAATTATATCTTAGATTAGGGAGCATTATGCTACTAAAGATGACATAATAAAATTGTACAAGTATGTTGTCTGGCATAGGATAGAATTCTTTGATGCCTTCAATGTCTTATGGATAGAGAGATCCAATAACACAATGGTAGATTTCCTGGAAAATGTTTCCCTAAAAATAATGATGCTACTCTTACTGGTATATCTATGGTTGAAATAAAAAGTAGACCTATAGTTCCTGGAAATATTCATAATTGGCAAGTATTTGAGGATGATGATGATATCCTCGGGTTTATTCAGTGTGTAGAACAATATGATGGTTAGAATATTGATTGTGAATCTCTAGTATTATTTGTGGAAAATAAGGAGTATATCTTTGATCAAGAAGTCATCCAGTTGGCTACTAATCACATTCCCAAAGGGTTGGTTGAATTGGAAGGCATGTTCAGCATAAATGACAATTATATGAATTAGAAGCCCAATGCCAAGGTGAGAGATTTAGAGGAAGTTAACTTGGGATCTGAAACATCTCCCCAATTAGTCTATATTGGTAAAAAATTGGATAGCAATGTGAGACAGAATTTGATAAAATTGCTAAAGAAATACAAGCATGTATTTGCATGGTCTTATGAGGATTTGAAAGCTTATAGAAAAGACTTATTTTAGCATGATATCCCTTTGAAAGAAGGTATAAAACCATTCAAACAAAAACAAAGGCCCATTAATCCCCTGCTGGCTACCAAAATATAGGCGGAATTGATGAAACTAAGAGATGCAGGTATAATCCAGCCAATAAGACATTCATCATGGATCCCTAGCTTAGTCCCTGTGAGAAAGAAGAATGGGAACATAAGATTGTGTGTTGATTTCAGAAATCTGAATGTGGCCTCATTAAAGGATAATTATAGACTGCCAAATATGGAAGCTATGTTGCATAAAGTCACCAAATGTGACTTGTTGTCTATGATGGATGAGTTCTCAGGGTACAATCAAGTGCTGGTTAAAGAATCTAAGAAATTCAAAACAACATTTACTACTCCTTGGGGCACTTATGTATATGCTCGCATGCCTTTTGGTTTTAAAAATGATGGTGCAACCTTTCAAAGAGCTATGTAAGTGGCTTTCAAAGACCTTATAGATGTTTTGATGGTACCATACCAAGATGATTTGACAACTTTTTCAAAGAGGGCAGAGGATCATTGCAACCACTTGGAGAAAGTGATGATAAAAGCATTAGAATATGGGGTATCTCGGAACCCTAAAAAATGTCACTTTGTTGTTACTGAGGGAAACATTCTGGGCCATATAGTGTCAAAAGAGGGAGTAAGGATAGATCCTGAAAGAGTTGAAGCCATTCAAAAGGTACTTTATCCTAGAAACTTAAAGGGCATACAATCATTTCTAGGGAAAATTAATTTTGTTAGGAGATTTATTGCCAACTTTGTAGAACTGGTTAAGCCTATTGTCAAATTGCTGAAGAAAAATGTGAAGCTTGAATGGGACCAAGAGGCACAGTCAGCCTTTGAAAAATTAAAACAAGCTATTCAAGAAGCACCAGTCCTTGTGTCCCTTGATTACACCAAGCCCTTTTCTTTGTTTACATTTTCTTCCTTCCACACTATTGCAATAGTCCTATTACAAAAGGATGGTGAGGGATTTGAACATCCCATTGCATTTTTTAGCAAGTCATTGCAATCAGCTGAGTTAAATTATTAGTTGATGGAGAAAAAAGCTTATGCTTTGGTAAAGGTAGTCAAGGATTTTAGGCCATATTTGGTATGTGCAAAGGTAAATGCTTATCTTCTTCATGCCACTATCAAGGACATATTTGTTCAAAATGAGGTAACAGGGAAAAGATGCAAATGGATAAACAAAGTTCAAGAGTTTGACTTAGAAATCCATATCACAAAGTTGGTGAGAGGACTAGGGTTGGAAAAACTGATGACAAAGGAGAATTTGGACTTAGTTTAGGTCAACAATGTTGATGAAAATGAAAATTGACTGACTAGAGTTGAAATGCAACCCTGGTATACTAATATTGTATATTTCTTGAAAAATGCTAAATGTCCAGATAACTTAAGTGATAACCAAAGAAGGAGTTTGAAATTGAAAGCTCTAAAATATGTTTTGTTACAGGGTGACTTGTTTTGGAAAAATAGAGATGGGGTCCTATTGTTGTGTCTTGACAAAGGACAATCAGAGAAGATATTGAAAGAAATGCTTGCTGGAATGTGTGGAGGGCACTATTCAGCTAGGTCCACAACTCATAAAATTCTAAGAGTTGGATACTATTGGCCTTGTTTGTTCTAAGATTCTTATACATTTGTCAGAAAATGTGAGCCATGTCATAGATTCTCAAGCAAAATGAAATTTTCAGGAGCCTTACTTTTGAATCCTGTAGTGGCAGAAGCCCCCTTTGCTATGTGGGGAATGGACTTCATAGGAGAATTTTCTTAAAAGTCAAGTGGGGGCCATAGTTGGATCCTGTTGGTGACTGATTATTTCACAAAATGGGTAGAGGCAATCCCAACCAAAAGAGAAACAAGTATAGTGGTCATCAATTTTATGATGGATAATGTGATTAAAAGATTTGGTGTTCCCATCAAGTTGGTGATGGATAATGCCATGTGTTTTAGGTCTAAAGAATTTACTCATTTCTACTCTGACATGGGAATTGTTATGTCTTATTCTTACCCATACCATCCCCAAGCCAATGGTTAGGCAGATTCTAGCAACAAGAATATCTTACAAATTTTGAAAAAGACCTTAGAAGTCAATAAAAGAGCTTGGCATGTAAAATTGAAACTTTCCCTTTGGGCAGACATGATCACTGTCAAAAAGGCCACTGGAAAATCTCCCTTTGAATTGGTCTATGGTGTTCAATCAAGAATGCCTATTAATAATCTTCTCCCAATCTATAAGTTTATCCAAGATGAAGAAATGGAGGTTTCTAAACCCATGGAAGAAAGAATGGTTCAGTTAGTAGAATTTGATGAAATGAGGAGAGAAATCCAAAGGGAAAACATCAAATTGTAGAAAAAAATGAAGTATCTTTTTGACAGAAGGGTAGATGAAAGAAAATTTTAGTCTAGTGATTTGGTGTTGCAATGGAATACTAGGGCTGAAGACAAAGGCGAACATAAAAAGTTTGAGTCACTATGGATAGGGCCTTTTGTCATATCTCAGATTTTTGGAAAAGATTCATATTTCCTCAAGAATCTAGATGATGAAGAACAGGAATCGCTAGTGCATGGACAATTCCTAAAAATTTTCTTCAATTAAATCTTTTGATTTCATGCACAATGGTATGTATTTTATGTATAGTTGTGTTTTCTTTCTATTGTGTGTTTGTTTCTAGTCTTTGGTTTGAGTGGTTTTGGTCTATTTTTCCAGAGATCTGTGGTTCTTGCTATAATCTGGCATTTAAACATCCTCATAGAGAGCCATTGTTGGTAACTTTTCCTATTTTGGGTCAGCCTTGTGAATTTTTGGTGTTTTGTGTCATGTCTGTGTTCCAAGGGTTGAAAGTTATGTTTAAAATTGTTTTTGTGTCTCTGCAAGCATTGTTCTAAATCCTTGACCTAGCTAAAATGTTGAAATCCCTTGTTCAATATCTCAAAGTACAAAATTTGGTCATGAAAACCCTAAGCACTAAAATGCCTTCTAATTTCATCTTACTTTTGTCACTTAAAGTCATGTCTCAAAAGGGGTCTTCTTAAAATGTTTGTGTTGTTAAATTTTCATTGTTCTAACCCCGCGGTTCTATATTATTCCCTAAGTCCAAAGTCTGTGACATTAATTAAATTCACTGTCTGTCGAGCTATTATATTTTGATCCAATCGCTCTCACACTCCCGCTATATGAAGATGATCAAATTTTAACCTTTAAGGCAACGCGTCATTACGCCACATGTCTTTGGCGGGACCAGATGCATCAAAGATACAGATCGAAGGACAGCCGAAAGATGCTTTTTATCCAACGGTTGGTGCATTACCTTTGTCATAAAGATGAGCGAAGGATATCATTGAGGGAACGCACCAATGCGACACATGGAGTCTCGTGGGTTAGAATGTCATCAACAGGGAAAGGTTAAATGGAGAACAAGTCAAATCTGATCTAACGGCTGGCGCAAAGCCTCATAACTAAGATTTCATTGAGTTACTCTTCGAGGGATAGTGCCATGTTTCTACGTGTCTTCAATGGGCCCAGATGTGAGTAAGCAGATGAAGTAAATTGGGGGCTTGTCAGATTAGATCCAATGGATGGTGCAAAGGCTTATCGTAAAGATGCGCACATAATAGGCATTAAGGGATTGCGCCATCATGCCAAGTGGAATTCAGTGGGTCCAAAAGATGATTAAAGGTTATAATAAATTAGTGCTATCTTTAGTAAGATCCAATGGCTGGCGTTAACCCTTAATCACAAGATGAAAGGTTTTTACTCATTGAGGGAATGCACTATGTTGACGCGTGTTCAAGTTAGTGGAACCGCATAGCAGCGTAAGGACAAATAAAGACCAGTTAAGTTAGATCTAATCTAACAATTGGCACAAATCCTGAGATCAAAGGTGAGGTTGTTTTAACCAATGAGACATTGCGCCATACTGCCATGTGTCTAAGTTGATGGGGCCCACATCTGACGAAGAGTTAAGTAAAGATTAGACAGGTTGGAAATGATCTAACGGCTGGCGCAAAGCCTTAGATCAGAAATGACTGCAAGTTAACTATCAAGGGAAAGTGACATGATTCTACGTGTCCTGATAGATGAACATTGCAGAAGATTTGTTGTAGACCATCCAATACAAGGAAAATTCAAAACAATTGACGACTTTGTTTTAAAATACAAAAATGGCAAATTTTAAATAGTTTTACTCCAAGCATTGAACTCGGAGGAGTAATGGAAAACATGTGTTTTCTTCTTAGTCTAAATTTAATGCTTAAAGTGATGGGATTTCCATCCTATCGATCAGTCAAGTCATTTTGCATAATTGATAGTAGCTGCAGAGTGAATTGGAGTTGCAGTGATCGTGGCCAAAGTTTCAAGCTTCCTTCTGAACGGGTAATCTTCTGGTATTAATACTTCTGGCCATAAGAAATATTAAAAGGAATTAGTAAGGTGCGGAAAGATAAAGATTTTATCATTCATATTATGTTGTTAAACCTAAAATTCACAATGCCGCCCTGACGAGAATTCACTGGGAACATTAACTATAAAGATAGAAATGTCTGTGATGATTTGCTAAAACAATTAACAATATCCACTAATGATTCCTCGAAGATGAAGGAATTGGTCCCCAAGGATCCACGCCTAAAAATTACTGAAGGGTTATATGACTTTGGTCAGGCTGTTAGGGATGCTAAGATAGGTATGACTGGTCTGGCCTTGTTTAAGGTGCTCTATGGTCAGACAAATGCAAATCCCCCACATAATAATGTATGGCAGTTTGACCTAGGAAAATTGGTAGTGCCTGGTATTTTCATGGCTATGGACATGCTTACACGTATAGCAAGGAATTATTATAGCATATCCAGAGTGGTCAGGGACAAGAATGGGCAAGTACTGATTAAGGTGACTGCATAAGAGATTAGGGAGGTATTCAGTCTAAATGATTCAAAAACTTCCATGGATAAGATTGATTTTGTTCAGTTAAAGGAAGTTTACCAAGCCCAGAGGAAATACTTCATAGAAGGGCCCCTCCTGCAATACTTTGGAAAAGTTGGGGATTTAATTCTGGTAGGGCCTAACACAAAAGAACCTTGCAAACTTGACTACTTTACTTTGAAGGATAAATCAGTCTATAGGGCTCTATTCCAAATATGTGGAGACGATGAGCAAGTTGAGATGCCTATTCACTATATGTTAATCATGGTTGAGATTTTGCATCCCCATCTGACAATAATTTTTGATTTCACCTCATATATTGCAGACCTGATTCATGAAGGGCTGATAGGTGTCTAGAACCCAAAGGTGTCCAGACATTTTGTATGGTATTCATTGTTGATGCATGTGTTTTTGTTTAAGGGGGCAGATTATTTTGAGAAGAAAGGGGAACTGACAAGATTTAAGGATAATGAAATCATGCCTATGCAATTATGGAATGCAGACATGACCTGGGACAATAAAGAGGCCAGCTACATCAATTTTGACAGATATTTTTCTGCCAGACTTAGGACATTGTTGTTAAAAGAGGACCCTAGAATTCCCGAGGCATTATCAAAATTATTAAGACCAAAGGAATTTGACCTAGAGCTCAATATAGTGCATAACTGGGGTGATGTTATCCCTTATCCAGTGTCAATTGTATTTAGGGTTTATGGTTTCAGGGGATTTCCAAACATTTTACCTTATAGAGTGCCCCTTAAGATAGGAATGGCAGAGGTCTTGAGACAGATTGGAAGTTTATAGGAAGATACCCTAACTGGAAGAGGAAAAGGAACAATCTTTCCTACACCTGCAAGATTTTTTTGAAACCATACAATCTAACAACATCAATTTCCAGGTGTGCTGACCCTAAGGGTTTCATTAAGGGCATGTTTAATGAAAAAACAAAATGTGTAGTATTGAATCATCAATTCAACTTCCCGGAAGACATAGTCAGAAATGATTTTGACATGACTAACCAAGAAATAAAGAAAGAAAAATGGTTGGATTTCAAGAAAAGCCTTGATTTTTTTCACCGTTTTGATGACACATATGATCCTTTGAAGGATTTCCAGCCTTGGGTCAAGAAGATTGAATCACTGATGGACATGTTTGAATAGATCATGCAGGCTTTGAGCCAGAAAAGGGATGTCATATTGCAAATAGAGCCAAAGAAGGCTAAAGAAATTTTGGGTAAAGCTTTCCCTATTAGACATATCCCATGAGGAGAATATGTGGTGTACAAAAGAAGGGGATATAGCACCATTTTACCAGCAAGTGGACAAACCAGTGACCCTAAGGGAAAGAGGCCACTAGAGCCTAGTGCTCAAAGTATTCCATCTCTAAAGAGGAAAAAGATAGAAGAGGGACAAAAAATAAAAAATGAACATCTCTATTCTCCTTCCCAATCCCCAATACGCATGGATGAACAAGATGTAGCTCAGCAATTAGTACAAATGGGGAATATTGGGAATTTTTTTGTCATAGCTGAGGAATAATAGGAAGGGATACCTGAGGATCCCAAGAATTCTCAATTAGATATGACAGTAGAAGAATTTTCTGGCAAAGAGCTAGATCCATTGACTTAGCAAGCAAGTGACAAATTTCTGTCTGATGACAATTTTCTCAAAGAAAGAGCATTTTTACAGTTCTTGTAGAGGATTCATATTGATGAATTTGAGAGAAAATGTGAGAGAAAACAAGAAGAATAACCTGCCAGAGGCAAGGAGGAAATTAGGAATGAAATCAAGCAGGAGATGATTTCCAAGTTTGAAAAAATTACTCCCGAGGAAGGAAGAGCACTAGTAAGGAAAGGAGTACTAATACTTCTAGAATGGGACATAGCTAATGCTATTAGAAAAGAGACAAAGATTGTTCATGCCACCAAAGAAGAAGTACAACAAGCCTCAAGGGTGTGAAGTTTAGTGAAGATCATGCAGCCCTGGTTATGTGGCAGTTGAGGAAGAGAGACCCTAGAATAGCAGGTGAGGATAATCAGGTTGAGCATTCAGGTAGCCTCCTGGTGCAAAGAGTTGAAGAAATAGGGGTTGTTGAGGCAATAGGTATAACTTTGGAATTAGCTAAGTTTAGTATAAGTGTAGCCCAAAAATTATAAAATGAACTCAGAATCTTGAGTGAGAAATTTTAAAGAGTACTGGGTGCATACAATGAGGAGAGAGTAAAATCTATTGAGAAAGATAAGAAGATTGTTGAATTGGAGGGTAAACAATCAGAACTTTCTATCCCCCAGATGATGATTGCTCAAGAACCTCACCAGCCTTCATCATCCATCCCATATGTCACTTATCCTCCTTCTCCCATGCCCTCAAGCCCTGTTACTCTAACAGAAGTGGAAATGGAAAGAGACAGATTATTGGTAGAAAGGAAGAGGCTAGAAGAAACTTCTAAAAAGGACCTTGAAGAATCTTTATCCTAGAAAGAAGCAGAGAAGTGGGTAAAATAGAGGCACACTAATAAAATATACTCTAGCCTCTTAATATGTGCCAAGGAAGTAAATCTGGCTGATCTTTATTTGTTAGGAAAAAGGTCTTTAACATTATCAATGAATATGATGCAGATAAAGATCAATGGGGTTTGGTCATAGGCACCTGAAAGGAAAAGAAGATGAGGTGAAATATTTCTATTCCATGTCCAAAGAGGAGAATAATATTGATATTGTTTTGAATAGAACTCACAAGTGTTTAAAGCTAATGGCGGACTTGGACATCAAAAGAAATATCCTCATTAGAAAAGTGGAAACCTTGAGAAGAGATTTTTCAAAGGATAGGTATGAAATGTACCCTAACATGTTTAAGAAAGATGGTGATCTAAAGAATGAGGGGTTATGGTTGAGACAAATAAAATAAGCAATAAATTTCTGGATACATAGCATCATTACCTTAGAGGGCACAATTTTATTTGTTCAAACTATAAATATCATTAACAAAGCCTGGGAATTTTTTGAATTCTAGAAAGGAGAAGTTAAGAAGGCAAGTTCCAGCTGGAGTGAGGTCATCAACAAGAAGGATGGAATCCTTGGTTTTAACTAGCCAAGTGATGAGGTATACTCTTCTTGGAAGGACAGGTACACAATTGTTAATCCAGGTGAAGGTGTCTAGATGCAGGTGGATGAAGAAGCCCAGCAAGATGGTTGATTCAGTTGAAGAGTAGAAATTATACATCACCTATATTAGAAACAAAAAACTCTAGATGGTTGTCCCGCAACAATTACAAGGAAAATACAATCACCATGCGGCCATGGGATAAAATATTAGTTAGAATATGTTGTAACAAAAATGGTTTTTCTGTCCACTTGCTATTTTGTCATGTTGTACTCTGAGTTTTGTCTTTTAGCCTAGTCATCCAAAGCTTGTTGCATCCTTGATCTTTAAGGATTCCAAGATGACTAGTGCTAGCTATATATAGCAATTTGTAACATATTGTAGAGGATGGTAAAATCAAGACTGCGAGGCAGGCTTCTGGATTGTGTCTAAGCTTTAGTTTTGAATCAGTATGAATGTACTGAAATTAGGATTTCATTAATAAAATACAATGGAATCTCCATTTTGATACCAATGATGTCTTTTGCATTTACATTTGGCTCTTTTATTTTTAATTTGTAAGGCATCTTAAATGTACTGGTTATAAGGTAGCTATGTTACTGTTTGTAAGTTTCTTTCAAGGAGGGTTTAAATCTTACAAATAGTTCTAGAGGGTTAGGGTTTATGCAGGAATTTGATACAGGGGTGTGAGGGTGAGAAGGTAGTCTGTAAGGCATTCTATCTGACATTTTATTTGTATTTCAATTAATTATCTCTCGTGTATGTATGTTTTATTCTGACTCTATGGCCCAAAATTAGGCATTGGTCAATTTCTGATAAGTGGTTGTTATCATCAATCAAATATTAATCAATCCTTATATTTATGTTATCTAAAATACATGTCTAGATAATTATATTGAGTACAATTCATCTTAGTGATCTCTTTAAGAGAAAATCAATAGGTTAGCCTTCCTAAGCCAATTGGCTAAAAAAGAAGAAGGATCATGAATCCTTAATCCACTGTTAGACTTGCTGAAAGATAGTAGTCTGTTGAAGGTGCACCCACCTGGGTTTGTGGAGCCCAAAGTGTGGTAGGATTTTCATCCTTGTTAATTAGTCTTTTCCCTGTAAGAATCTGAATTTGGAACTAAAAGAGTGAAGCATTAACTACTATATATAGTTTCTACAAGAAAAAGAGCTAACACTCTATTATTCAACATCGTATCTAGAGAAGTCCATTTTCTATATTACATTTCGGTGAACCTGCGATAGACAACTGTTTCTTTTTGGTGTTAGATTTGCATCTTATGTTAGATCTTACATGCATTTAAAAGTAGATTTATTTTATGCTCTTGCATTTATATGTCAAAAATAAAAAAAATCACAACATTTCTTTAAAAATACAAAAACATTTACATTTCTCATCATAGATTTCATTTGAATGCATTTGGATATATCTAGATCTATTTTCTACGCATTTCTTTATTCGTTATTATGTGGCACAAGTTGTTTCAAGTATTTTCCAAACATTTTACAATGTTCTTTATTGATAGGGATGATAATCCTCCTATTTGGAATGAACCTTTGGATTTGGATATTGATTACTTTGTTCCTCATGAAGCCATTGTGGATGATTCTACTTTTTGGGATGAACCCTTGGATAAAGACGTTGCTTTATCCCCTCCTCATGAAAATTCTTTGATACAAGAGGGCGATTTATTAATGGATGACATATCCATACATGATGGTGACTCTTTTTCTAAAACACAATCCCCTTATGCAGACATTTTAGAGAAACAAGAAAACATTATAGATGCTTTACCTCTATTTGGGATTCCTTTTAGTGATGAGACATTAGCAGAGAATGATATGAATTCCCTTAATTTTCTCCCTCTTAGTGATAAACTTATGGGGAATCAAGATCCTACCACTTCTCCTCCTAGGATGTCTTCTCTTCTTCCTTCTTGTGAATCTATTTGTAGTGTTGAGATAGCTAACATGGTTTATCCAAAACCCCTGTTTACTATCAAAGGTTGTCCTCGCATTACCGTCAAAGGTAAACCTATGGAGTCTTTAGAGTATTTCAAAGATTAAGATTTGATAGATCACACCTTGTAACACCCCAAAATTGGCATCTTGCAACCCTAACCAATTTTGTTGCATTTGTCATTCTTCTAAAATCATCAAAGTCCTATTGTACTAGGCAATTCTAAGTTTTCACTGACTCTACTTGACCTGAGTGTTAAATGCAGAAAATCCTAAATCTATATTAATCATACATCATATTTAATTCCTAAATATCTATTTGGCTAAACAAACCCTATGACCAAATTAATTTAATAAATAAAGTCCTAGCACTTTAATTAAATTAAATTCACCCTCTTTAGCTGAGACACATGAAAAAGGAATTAAATAAATATCCTCATTTCAATAATTGAATTTAATATTCAGATAATTGAGAAAAAGCAATTATGAGGTCATATTTATTTAATTAATTGAATATTCTATCAAAAATCTTATTTCTATTTAGAAATGGAAACTTTGAATTAATTGTGCTTTAAAGAGAAATAAAATAATTAAATTCAAATAAAACAATATTAAATCAAAGAGATAAAACAGTTAAAGTAGGAAGAAAACAATTTATTGAATTCTTTTCAATAAAGCTTTCTGTTTTTAACTGGCTTTTCTATTTGTTTTATTTCAAAACAGGAAAGTTTCTATTCTGATAACCTCAGAGTCTATAAAAGAACTCTCTTTCTTCATTCAAACCCCCTGAAAAAATTTACTCACCTTTGCATTGTTAGAATACTGAATTGTTGTCTCATTTTCTTAATATCATATAGATTAACTTCATTTTGCAAATAAGATAGTTTCAATTTCTAGACTAAATTGCATTGAAATCATGTCTTAGCTTAATC
>MU223725.1:1486263-1525063 GCA_018584345.1 Thuja plicata | reverse complement strand
CCTTCTTCCTCTAATGCTCTTCCTGGAGATGATTGGGGAACCTTCGATTTTAATCCTACCTTTATTAGAGAGTATAAAGTTTCTAATCTTGATTTTATGAAGCAACAAAGAGAGTTTGAACAACGAGATTTTTCTTCTACATCTAATGCCCTTCGTAATAACTTTGTCGTTGCTTCTACCCACTATGAATATGTCAAACCTACCAATGATGACATAGTGACTACGGAAATTCCATTGACTCCTTCTGATATGGCTTCTCATTATGGTCCTGGTTATCATTTACTAGTTAAACAAGGATTCCATGGTCAAGGATGTGGTAAACATAAATAGGGAATTCAAATGCCCTTATAGAATGGGGGGCATGAGCATTATTATGGATTGGGATTCAATCCTCAACAACATATCAATGTTACCAACATCTCAAATAACACTTCAAAACATGATGAACCTCTGAAGGAATTTGACCAAGAAGCTCTTTTGCCTAAACTCCTTCGTGCTAAGATGATTACTAGACCTAAACACAAAAAGAAACGTAGTTCACATTTGAAGACTCTTCCTTTTTTATTGTATCATATATTTCATGATCACTCTACTAATGAATGTCAAGCTTTACATTATAAGATTAGGCAGCTCATTGATAGTAAAGTTATTTATATATCATGTGGCAATGAGTTGTATTTCAATCATGTTTTCTCTAAATAACATTTATGTTCCTATTATTGAGCTCCACATTATGTAAACAATATTAGCCTAATCCTTCTTTTTTGTCTTTCTGGGATCCACTTTTCCCTTGGTTAAGCAATATCTATCTATTATGTGATATCCAATCATACATGAAAATTTTGGTTTGCATTGAGGATCTATGTCCTTGATTATAAATTATTTCATTGTTTGACATTGGGTTTCCATGGTTGATAAATCTCTCACCTTGGAAATTGAATAGTGTGTTATCCCTCACAAGGGTTATTTTTTCACTTCTTGCATGATATCTCTTTGCATTCGTCCCTTCCATGGCCTCATAGGAGTTGTGACCTTCTTGGCTTGGACTGGGTGTTGTCTATGGATATGGTCTTGTTGTTGAAGAAGGCCTTATCCTTGTTATTTTCTTTCCTTAACATGACAAAATAATATGTATTTTTCCATCTTAAGGAGGGGGAATATATACGACCTCCCTCATTTTACATTATGCATTTTTGTTCTAACCTTTTGTTTTGAGGCATGCTAAATCCTCAGAAGGTAACACACATAAGTTGCTAAATCCTGAAGAGATACACATTCAATTACAATTCAATATGCTAAATCCTTGGAAGGTAACACACATAAGTTGCTAAATACTGAAGAGATACACATTTTACAAATGTATTCCATGCTGATATGAGGATATGGATCCATGGGTTATTCATAAAAGTCATTAGAAGACACATTACATACATGCACAAAGCTGCTAGAAGGTGCACAACTTTATGGGGTGACTATCAAGTGCTTGCTTGGTGGGCCATCCTATCCTTTTTGTGGTTCACAGTGTGATACACCCATCTTACTAGGTGACCTAGCCACTCCTCTCTCTTCTTTTCTATCTCCTGTTATGCTTTTGGATTTAACAAGGACTCAATTTCATTGCGGGCTTGATGGATTCCTTGTATCCTTAATCATAATAGGGCTTTCTTCTTCGTTCTACTTTACCAAGAATTTGTGTTGAGCCCATACTCTTGCTAAAGTGGGGGCTAAATGTATCATCTTAAAATGGATGCACTCCATGTTTATACCTTTTATCCCTCCCTAGTAGGCTATTTTGGTCCTAATTTAGACACTTTCATGCTTCCGTGGAGTTTCATGTGCTTATGTCCCTGTACTTCCCCTCTTTTTGTCTTTTCTCTCTGTTTCTGAGACTTGGGTACATTTACCGAGGTCCTGACCCTCTAGGTCAAGGTTAACCTCAACCTTGACCTAGGTCAAGGTCGACCTTGACCCTAACCTAGGTTGGGGTCGACCTCGACCTTGACCCCAGGGTCCAGGGTCCTTGGGGTTGAGTCCCAGTTTCGGGGTTTCGTCAAAATTTTATCTTTTCCCTCTTTGGGGCCATTATTTCTTGAGTTAAGTGTTGAATTATCAAATTAATATTTGAGGTGGACCTTTCTCGAGCTTTGTGTAGGATTCCTAATTTATTATTTGAGATTAGCCTTTCTCGAGTTTTGGGCCTAATGCTCAAATTAACTTTGGGGTTGGCCTTACCCCAAATTTTGTGACAAGGATCTTAAATTATTATTTCTACCTTAAAGGTGGACCCCTTCTAGAGTTTTGTGTCAAGACCTTAATTTAATTTCCTCTTTATGTACACCTCTCTAGATTTCTGTGCCATGGACCCTTAATTATTGTTTTCTATGTCGGCCTTTGTGCCCAAGATCACTATAAAAGAAGGGCTTTTCCTCTCTCATTTCTCTAAAGCTAAGAAAGAAATCCGAAGGCGGTTGGAAGGAAATCCATTATTATCTAGAAGTTTTCAAGCAATGTCAAGATCTCTCAAGTATTCAAGACATCTACATTCTTGCATTCTCAATTCAAGTACTTGAGCACATTTACTTCCATGAAGCCATGAATTGGCATGGTAGATCTTCTGCAAGGTTCAAATAACTTCAAGCATTCATCCTTGTGGATCTAAGGATTCAAATCTGCCACAAGTGTTTCTATACAAGCAAGGTGAATTTGTTTATTTACTTTGTTTATTTATGCAATTTCAATTCAATTATAAGGTTAATTCTAAAATCGGGGTTTGACCAAGGCAAACCCCTCCCCCCCAACAAAAAAATCCATTTTTCTTGCAGGTACAGGTGTGGAATAGCAAATTGGAGTGCAGATTTGGATACCCTTTTAAGAAAACTATCAGGATTCGGAAATAGATTTTCTGTCAAAGATTTTAGGTCATAATCGGAGGTCGATTCTACCCTAGGTTGGAATCAGAAATTCTAGGTCAAAGTTGACATTGACTTGAGGGTCAAAATCGGAACTGAGCCAGATAAGAAAATGATTTCTGGGTTTTGTAGATCTCATAGTTTTAGTTTCAAGAATATGGAAATCAATAGTTTCTGAGACCGTCTGACAGGGTTTTCAGTAGGTTCTTTTTCGGAGGAATGTATTTTATTCCATTTTCCTTTACAAACATTTCCAGATTTACACCCCTTATCAATTACAATTAAATGTAAGATGATTAATGGAGGCATAGGGTTTCATTTATGTGTAAATCTCTATTGTTTAGCATCCTATATAGAGACTTCCATTTTCTATATTACAACAATAATGCTTGATAGAGCAGGTCTCTGTATTTTGTGTATGTCTTACAGATGAAGATGTTTCAGCACATGCGAGATTATGGGATGACTGAGGACACATTAAATAATGTTTGTTACTAATTGATTGTTGTGAAAGTACTGGTGACATCATCTATGGCATGTATTCTTGAGGAGACCTATTTTGGTGGCCGACTTCAGACATGTAGCGTGTATTATGAATTGTGAGCATGGATTGCAGATCTTGGAGTATAACTAATGGATTGTAATTGATGTTTATTTGTTATAAGTACCGTGTGTATCTTAGCAAGGGGTTAAACAATTATTTGTATATTGGGAAAGCCTAATTGGCCGACCTTATTAATTATTTTTTAATTTGGAAAGCTTAATTGGCTTACCTAATGAGTTATTGTAATAGGGTATAAATGAGTGATCTTTTCTTTTGGAAAGATGTGGAAGAGATTTAAAAGGGAGAGAAGTGTAAGTTGCGAGGCTTCTTTTGCTGCTAGATGTAGAGAAGAGTTTGTGATAAGTATACTTCATTGGAACTGACCAAGCAAAGACAGTTGCTATCAGACAGTTCAATGGATTGTATATTTCCTATATACACTTGTTCGAATTGTGTATCCTTGAGGGTGGATTTAACCTTCTTTGGGAAGTGTGCCTAGGTAGTGAGCCTGCTACTTTTCTTAACTCCTAATATGGTCTATCTCCTAACAGTGACTGTGTACTATAATGTTGTAATAAGCTCCTAACGTGGCTAAATCTTTTAATAGGGATACTATACTCTCAGGACATTATTTGTGGGTGCTAATTCCCATTGGGGTTTTACCTTTAACAGGGTTTCCTCTACAACAAGTATTGTGTTGGCATTTACTATGTTATCACTTGAATTACATTTTTGGTTTATAAAGTTTAAAGTTTAAAATTCTATATCACAACTGATTCACCCCCGCTCTTAGTTGTTCTTGTGGACTATTACTCCTAACAAGATCTACCTCGTGTGAGGATTTAGAAACACAATGTATGTGTGCACTCTGTTAAGAGATTTAGGTAAAGATGGTTAAGTCTACTCTATTAAGAGATTTTGGGGTCTGTAAAAATTGTTAGAGAGTAATAAAATTTATGATCTGAACAAATAAAATCTGAATATTGTGGATAATAGATCCTTTAAGTATAATAAACTTATCACCTTGATGTGACTGATAGTACCTTCTATACTGCTCGGTAGCCTTATCTCTGTTCTAAAAACTAATTTCTTTAATGAAATCCTTGTTCTACAACCCTTGTTTGATCTTCAGATGTCCTTAGTGCGGAAACTACTTGATCATAATTTGATTATCATACATGTGAAAATGACATCTTATCCTTACATATATCAAACCTCTTGACCTAGTTAGGGTTTTACAATATCCTTGAAAACCTAAGATCAACGATGTACAAAATTTACCTTGATCATCTATACATATGAAACATAAACAATTAATGAGTGCATTCGTAATTAATGTCCTCCTTGATCATTGTAAACCATTTTCTAGCTCAGCAAAAATTTGTTACCTAGATTGATGTGTCATTTCAAAATTTTATGTAACTGTTGATTTAATTGATAAATACTATCTCTCAGTTCTCGGTGTATCTCGGTGTTCGGTGCTCAATAATTATGATTCTCAGTGATCACTGCACTCGATTAACTCTGCACTTGGTGATCATTACTGACTATTCTATCTTTGACTTTGTTACCGACTGACAATTTACATACTTGAATACTAATGACAACCTTAGAACTCATATGGAGTAACATTCTCCTCCTTTGGCATTAGTATCAAAAACTTATATATATAATATACACAGTACCTTATACATAGTAACTCCCCCTTTCTATATGCTCTCGGTATGCGTAGATATAGTATACATATGTTTCCCCCTTTTTGAAATTAATGACTAAAAGAAGTAACTTACAGCTTGTAAAAAATGTTGGTATGGGTCTTTTGGAGATTATCCATTAGTTTCTCCCATTCCTCTTTTAGGCGCTCAAGGGCCAACTGTTCCAAGTTTAGTTGAGCATGCATATCATAGATGCTTTTGGTTACTGATAGCTCGGGGGTGGAAACCAAAGATTTTTCCTCTGTCACGTGCTTCTGCATCACTATTAAATGTGTTAGTAACATAGCCTAAATCTTAGTTACCTCTTCTCTTATCATGTTCTCTTCCTTATTCAAATCTAGTCTTAACTGATGTGTGTGAATAAACTTTGAATAATGTACTTGAAAATTATGTTGCTCAATTGTGAGATGATTTGTACTATCTTTTAGATCATTATCTAATTTCTTTAGCTCTTCACTAATCTCCATAGTGAAGTGATCTAGTGTGCATAACTTCTACAGAATTGTAATGGCTTGAGTATAATATTTTCTAATGCTGTTGCAGATTCTGAGAGTGTTACCTTGTTAACTGCTACTGCTTGGCTAATATTTTGATTAAGCCTATATTTAATCTTCTTTTCTACTCTATCTTCTATTAGCTTCTCACCATCGTGGTTTGGGTCATTGATTATCTCGGTAAGCAGTGCGAATTGATCCATTATTGGGGCAGATTCATCAATGTGTGTATTGGGAATAAATTGCATTAAGATCTCCTTAGCTGCTTCAAACACCTATGATTTCTTGTGTTCTAACCTCAGATGTTCTTATGCTGCTTTTCGGGTGCATAATTCTCCATATTTCTTAAGTGATTCATGATCAAGTGTCCTTGGGTCACATTCGAGTATGTCAATGATTTCATGAAGTGTGACTTAACCCTGTCTCCCTTGCTTACTTTTCTTCTTCTTCTCATGTGAGATGGATGTAGGAGATTGTATCAATAAAAGTTGAGCTTTGTGCTCAGTATTTTTCTTTGGTGGCTCGGTGGATGTGATGAATTGTTTTGGCAGCTCAGTTACAGACCTTGTGTCGGTAGTAGAAGTTTCTACCATTGTCTCTTTGTTTCCTTCAACCTTTTCTGTCACATTAGTGGTATCTTTCTGTTCATCACACTATTGTGAGTCTCCACTTTGCTTAGTTTCTTTACTTTCTTCACCCTTGTCTTCTTGTGTATCTATGACCTGCTCGGGAGTAACCTTTGATACTTCATTTTCAATATCAATAGCTTGAACCAATATGGGAAGATTAACTAGCAAAATAGCTTGGGAAACCTTGGTTGTATCTTTTCCTTTGAGGTTCTCCATCGCTTCAGTGATAGCTTCATCTTCCTTTGCTACATTATCAGGACCTCCTTCAGTTATGTTGATGATAGTGATGTTTGTTTGTCCAAGATTTGTCAGCAACTCAGGAATACTATCCAAGATATTATCAATGGTTGCATCTTCAACATTAGTTGTCTTGGTACTCAAGTTGATGTCCCTCGGTATTGACTGTAGAAGAAATGTCCTCTATTTGTTTGGTTGGACTTAACAAATTTTTCCAAATCATAGTACTCTCTTCATCAACTTATTTCATTTTCCCTTGAATTATATTGAAGGCTCTGGATTTATTTGGAAATTATTTTTCATATTTTTTCATTGTGCTATATATCTGTTCAACTATGTATTCTTCCTTAAGTACAGTGAGTGTTGCCTCTCTCATCTGTTTCTCTGTTGTTAATTCATAAGTCCATCTAGCTGGTAATTTGTCATAAATTTCTTGTGGCATGTCTGTTGCAAATTCTACAGGAACTTTTCTAAAAGTAATCATCATACCTATAATTGCATCTTCCAATTTTTCCTGACTCTCGGTTGTCAAGTTTGCATAAGTTTGTAGCTTCGGATGTTCTAACCTTCTGGTTGACCTTATTGTTTATGCTACTTCATCAATAGTCTATGGTAACTTATTCCTTACAACCTTGAATTGATCAATGTTATCATCATATTCATCCTTGTCATCTTTTTCTCTAACATACTATTTCCTTTGTCTTGGTGCTAGGGTCTCGGTGGTAGCCTTAGTCTTCCTCATCTAATAGGTATATTTTGGTGAGGGTCTAGTGATTTTAGAAACTCCTTTCTTGTTTTTGTCCTCGGTGGAGTCTCAGCCTTTGTGTATTTTCCCTTATTGGCCTTAGGTTCCTCTTCTTCTTGTATTTCAGGTGTAGATTCATCTAATTTGGTGGTCTATGTATCCTTATCTTCTCCTTCACTAATTTTAGGATGCTCCTCAATATCATCAACTAATCTATAAAGTTCTTCATCAGTGATAGAAAATTTACTTTTCAATATCTTGACAATTTTGGTCTTCTTCCTTCCCATCTTATCTACTTGAAGTCCAATCTGTATTCTTGTTTTAGCTTCATCATATGTGCCAAATCTCATGGAAGATTTTTCAATAGGTTCATTAAGTAGTTTCTCTATAGCCTCAGAAGCTAAATCAATGTCAATTACGTAAACCATAGGAGGAAACCATGCTATCATAGGTTGTACTACTTTTATGAGAGTTGTGTCGGTGTCAACTACAAAACAAATATATTCTGTATACTTTTCTACCAACTAGATTGGTGTTCTTTTTCTTTTCTCCCTTCTCTCCTTAAACTTCATAAAATAATCATTCGTAATAGGTTCAAATTTTTCTCCTAGACTCCTAATGAGTTCATTGAATTTCACAGTGACTGGTTGGTTGGTCTCTCAAGTTACATTACCGATGGAGGGAAAGAAGTTTTGTAGATAGAAAAATGTACACATCAATAAAGAACCAAACTTACATGTATTCGATCTTGCTGATGTGATTGTCCTCATGTTTTCTTCCAGTTGCCTTTAAAACAACTCAGCTAGGTCAATTTGCAAACCCTTCTTCACTATTTTATATGTGATGTCGACTGCTCCACATTTGACGTTATTAGGTCTGCAAAATTGAAATATTTTGTATTCAATAACATATGCTCCAAATCTTAATTCAGGATCATTGATGGTGTTGACCCTTAGACCTTTACTATCCCACTCGGCTCCTATTATCTTCTTGCTTTATGATTTGGGTGGGTGCTTTAGGGCTTTTGTTTTGTCAGTTATCAGATACCCAGTTACTGCATGTATAACATCTTTCCTGATCTTCTTTGGTTGATCTAGCCATAGCTTATCATCGTGTATTTGGCTCAATACAACGTGTATCCATTCTATCTTGAATTATTTCAAGAAATGTAGGGCATTAGTCAACCCTTTTACTTCCAGGTGCTTGTGATCGTCCTTCAGTTTCCCATTAGTGCTAAGCTCCTTATATGTCACAATGAGCTCAAAATCACCTATTTCACTAATTTTGCAATGGATGTATCCTCTTACATTATGAACCAGTAGAACCCTAGGTAGTATTGCGGAGAACACACCTTTGTCTTCAGTTTGAGTAGCAACCTCTAGATAAAGTTTGTAGTTGGGTTCAGTGCATGTAAAATTCTTGATCATAATTACCTTCTGGCTCTTGTCATTCTTTTCCTTCATGGTTCGAGATGAAGACACCATTGTGCTTTGCAAATTAGGGCTTCCAATGAAAATGTCAGACAGCTTAGTAAGTGCAAATGCTTACTTGATATGACCTTCAACTGTTTAGTATATGCTTTGAATTGTTGTGAAATTCTTCATAGTGCTCCCCCATGAATTCATTCTTAATCTCCCTGCTCTGGTCTGCTCTTTGATCGCTATGTGAACAAAAGATCTCACTTCCCTTAAATTTATACCAAATTATTTTAGTCGACGCAATAAATGCTCATCAACAGCCACTCAGTTGACAAATAAATGACTTGGTTGACACTAAAGATACCTCATCTCAGTGAGTACAACAAATTCTCTACTGACTCAACAACTCGGTTGTCTCTCACATGTTCATCAAATGAAATTCTTACTAGTTACATATTAACCGACTCAACTAGTTCAAATTTATCAATAATATAATACCATAGTGCATCTTAATTAATGCTAAGTTGGCATTCGTACAATGAATATAAGGAACTGATGTAAGATATAATTTTGCAAAGCATAGTTCCATACCTTACTTGTATTACTTAGGTGGAGGTGGTGGAATCACCTAATCCATTGGATGAGGTATCACCAACTGTTGTGCTTGGCCAAACATTGTCATTTGATTCTCTCCTTCACATCTTATTCCTTATCTGCATGATTTGTTTGATTTTTTTTCATTTCATGTATCTGTTACTCAGTGTCTACAATCTTTGCTTAAGTGAATGACCTTCTGACAGTGTGTGCATGCCATTCTAGAGTTTGACCAATTTCTAGATTTAGTTCTCCATTGTCTCATACAGCTAGATGCAATATGTCCATGCCTACCACATGTTGTGCAGCTAGCCCAAGTGTTATAATCCCAAGCATATGCATTACCTTGTCTTCTCAGTTGAAATGCTTTCTCTTGTCCTTTTGGTTTCCAGATTTGCTTCATATTGGTCTTGCATGCTTGTGATGTGTGACCATGCATGTTGCAAGTGTGAATTTTTTTTCCATGTAGGGTTTCTTTTGTGTCTTGTTCAGCTTAGATCTGTATTCATGTGCTTGATGTCCATGCTTGTTACAGTTATAGAAATTACCATTGAATTTAGGAGAGCTTCTAGAAATATCTTTTGCTTTTCTTCTGCAAACGTTTGATGTGTGGCCTGGTTTTCCATAATGATGACATGAGGGTTTTTTAGGCTTTGTGTTTGTGAAGACATTCCTCTATTCAACTTTATTTGATGCTTCTCCATGCTCGGTATACCCTAAACCAGTATTGTTGTTAAGTCTCCTTTGATTGTTTAGAAATTCATCCATTGTCTTTGTAGTTTCTTCAGATCTCTTAATCACCTCATTAGGTTGTAGAATCTTCACTTGATTTCTCAGTTTTTCATTCTCTTCTTTTAATTCACCAATATCTTCCAATTTATTAGCAAGTTCAATATTCACTCAGTTGGCCTCATGACTCATAGAAACCATCTGATTGGTGATTTTAAAGTAATGTCTGGTAAGTATCATTATTTTAGATTCTTTTTCTTGTAGATTTTCAGTCATTTATCTTTTGTCATCAACAACCATGTTTCTTTCTTTTTCAACTTTATTTGCATCGTTTATGACTTCAATGATTATAATCATTTGTGTATCTTGACTGATCTTCAATTCTTTCAGTTGTTCAATAAGTTGTTGATTACTTTCTGATAGCTTTGATATGATTCCTTTAGATGCATCAAATATGCTACTAGATTCAAATCCAGATGTGTCAAATGGGTCATGTATCTCTTCTTCTTGATAACCAGTCTCATTACAATGAGCTTCCATGTATTTTCTCTTAACCAACATCTCCTTTAGTTTCCCCTTGGATTCTTTGCATTTTTCAATGTAGATCTGCAACTACAATTTCTAATTCTCAATAGTTTTTTCAAGTGTATACCTTTCCATTGTAATATCTCTTATCTTCAGTGATTAAAATTTCTAAATAAGAAAACTAACTCTGATACCAATTGTTGGAATGATGGAAATGTGTGTACTAAGAGGGGAGGGGTAAATCAGTACCCTAAAAAATTCTCAAACAAATCTTTGTAATCAAACTGTAATAACCGACTGTGTAGTTTTCTTTCACCATACATGTAATGTCATTATTGAAATTTAAATTCATGTAATTAAAATAATTAAACATTCATGATGTTAGTAATAATTGAGAGGGGGGGTGAATTAGTGGCCTCAAAAACTTATCCTTAATCTAACCACCAATCAAATAAACCTCAGATTATTATGTCCCTACAAGATGCATGCCATAAAATACTTATAATGATTATCTGTCTGTCGGGTTTCCTTGTCTGTCCTTATTCTCCTTGATTACCGATAAGTAGTATAACTATTTACCGAAATACAGTAAATATGCAGAGTATACTGATAAATCCAGAAATGCATATGTGAAATGTAAAACAGTAAAGTAATAAGCCATACACACATAACACATGGGTTTTAATGTGGAAACCCTATTAAGGGAAAAAACCACTGGGAACGGTACCCCAAATTTTCACTCTTCTGAAGTGAGCCCTGTTAAGAGCCAACCCTGTCAAAGGTTACAAACACACTATTAGGTGTGACCTTGTTAGAGGATTTTACACATATAGGTTGTCACTTAGTATCGGGCATCTAATGCTATCATCCTTGAATCAGCCTCTCTCTTAGACCGTCAATGGGCATCGGGCATATCCAATGATACTTTCATGAATCAACCCTTTTGGCACTCCTTGGAATGTACCTCAATATATAGAAGACTGTTAAGTCCTGCTCTATTAAGATACTTGATGCTTCAATGGTTAAACTGAAACAAAATGACCTGTTTCTAATGCAACTTGAATTGCAAATTTTCAGATCTATTTAAGTACATTACCTCTCTAATCAATGTATCAATTCAATTATTTTGTGCTCCATACTTTCTTCTCTATGATGTTGTGTTCATTATTTGTCAGTGTCTGCAGAATTCCTTAGCTCTCCTTCAACTTGATTGATCAGTACTGTATGAAGTTGTTCTTCATCAGTTTCTTTTTAGCATCCTCTTTCTATTCACTCCCCTTAATCCATTTTCCGTGAATGTGATCAGGAAATGAATTAAGCTTGTCTCTTATATAGACATAATATTCATTGATTCTTGATTCTTGGCGTGAAAAACAATCCAGCCAATTTGATTTAAAGCATAACTCTTGATTTATCTTGTAGTTATCTTTATGCCAACTGTACAAATATTCTTTAAATCAATCATTTAACTCTGGTCGAATAAAACAAAGAAAACAACCAGTTAAGTCTATCTTTAGCTCTTGCCAGCTAGATATTTTGTCATTTTTTGAACTCTCTATTTCGTCGGTTAACTCTTTAGTTAGTTGTCGGTTACAACTGTCAGTTCTGTCGGTGTGCCTCCAGTTAGCTTCAAGATCTCTGTCCGTCAGGTAACTCTATTTTCAGCTCGTCAGGCATCCTGTGGTTTTGCTTCGTCGGGTAACACTGTCTTCTACTCGTCGGGTATCACTGTGACTTTTCTTCTTTTCCTTTACTGATGGTGTGCACTCCGTCAGTGTTGCCTGTTACTTAGTGAATACTTGACTTTTATGCATTGTTGAAAGCATAACCTTTGTTCCATTGATTCTCTGAAGTCTTTGGAATTATGTACATGACTGTATAGATGATATCAAGTTGACATCAATGACAATACAAACCATTAACTGATTTAATGCCTTGCATTATCTTCAACTTAACATTATCAAACATTTAATCAGTTATATGTCATCACATGAAACTTAAGCACACATAAAACATTTATTTTGGTATCGTAGAAAACTCTTGTTAGAAGGTAAAAACTACGGTGGGGATGAGACCCACAAAGCTTCACTATAGAGGTAATAAAGTAGCATGTTAGAGCTTACAAATATTGATCACTTTTTGTGAACTTACCCTATTAGGAGTAACAATAAGATCGATTAGATCTACCTCGTGTGATGATTTAGCAACACAATGTATGTGTGCACTCTATTAAGACATTTAGGAAAAGATGGTTAAGTCTACTCTCTTAAGAGATTTTGGGGTCTGTTACAATTGTTAGAGAGTAACAAAATTTGTGATCTAGACATACACAATATGAATATTGTGGATAGCATATCCTTTAAGTACAATAAACTTATCACCTTTCTATGATTGATAATACCTTTTGTACTGCTCAGTAGCCTTGTTTCTCTTTTGAAAACTAATTGCTTCAATGAAATCCTTGTTCAAAAACCCTTGTCTGATCTTCTGATGTCCTTAGTGCGGAAACTACTTGATTATAATTCTATTATCATACATGTGAAAATGACATCTTATCCTTACATATATCAAACCTCTTGACCTAATTAGGGTTTTACAATATGTTATAAAACCTAAGATAAACGGTGTACAAAATTTACCTTGATCATCTATAAATATGAAACATAAAAAATTAATGAGTGCATTCATAATTAATGTCCTCCTTGATCATTTTAAAGCATTTTCCAGCTCAAAATTTTTTTTCACCTAGATTGATGTGTCATTTCAAACTTATATGTAATTGCTGGTTTACTCGGTAAATATTGTCTCTTGGTGCTCGATGTATCTCGGTTCTCAGTGTATACTGCTCGATGCTTGATGTATACTCCTTGATGCTCGGTGTATACTGCTCGATGCTTGGAAGTCTATTTCTCGGTGATCGGTGCACTCGGTGATCATTACCGACTAGTCTATCTTTGACTTTGTTACCGACTGACAATTTTCATACTTGAATACTAATGACAAGCTTAGAACTCATATAGATTAAAAGTTAACATGGGAGACTTGTTAATGGGCTCAAAAACCATGTCAAAATGACATTCTAATCAAATTTGATTTTGATAAAGCCTATGATAGAAGTCATTGGAGTTTCATTCTTGATGCTTTAATAGTTGGGGTTTGGACCTAAGTTTCAAGCTCCTGTTCAAATGCTATAATGTTAAATTTATGATTAAAAATATGATAGCAGACACATTCATTTTATAGAGATCTATCTGGAAGGGTTTCCCTTTATTTCCATATCGTCACCCCCTTATGGTCGATGCCTTGGTTTATATGCTTCAATATTCCAATAAACTAAACCTAATTTTAGGAGTTTTGATTATGTATGTGTAGACATCTAAAATTGATTCTATTAATTAAATATTTTTTAATTAATTATCTTGGTTATAGTCCTCTACCCATTGAATTAAAATTGTTTAATTAAGTTGGGTTCATTACCTAAGGTATTTAAAATCTAATTTAAATATTATCTCCCCTGAATGTATTCTATTACATAATCCTCCATAAAATACTATTTAAATAAATTCTTCATTTATTTATTCCTCACAATATCCTAAAAATCCCTTAAACCATGATTGATTTAAATCTAATTTAAATTAAATCTTAATTCAAATGTAGATCCTACCCTACACCCATCACCTCACTCTCTAAACCTATCTCTATTGCTATTACCCCCACTAATCACACTTAAAAGGTGATTCCTAACCTCATTAGCCCCTAATGGAATGCTCACACATGTGTGAGAAACCCGTCCCAAGAGAGCCACCCAACTCTCATAAATGCTCTTACAACCTTGTCCCTCACTCTTTTCTCCAAGGTTGCTCACACATGTGTGACAAACCTTGAGCCTAAAAAAGCCTTAAAGGCTCTTTGTTGACCTTTTGCAACCATCTCCACTAGCCTATGTGTCCCTTATGTGGATCCTATGTGGATGCCACATAGGTGCAACTTCATCCAAGCCCCAAAAATCTATAAATAGAGGGCCTTGCCTCTTGCATTTCATCTCTCACTTTTGCATTGTTATCATGCTAATATAGTTCTAGAGTTCATACTAGTTTTCATTATTTTTATCTTAGTTATTTTCTTCAATAATCTAGAGATCATATGTTAGGTAACTTGGTGAATGAATCATAGTTTTAATCTTGCATCTTGTATTCCATAGTAGTTAAATCATCATCTTGAGGATGATTTGAGATTAGTTATTCATACTAGTTCTTGAATTTTCTCTTCTCTTCCAATATTAAATTCACATTTGCATTTGCATTGGGTATCCTCCATCATCTGTGTTTGACAGAGCACATCCACACTCCATCTTTTGAGCAAATCAAACAAGTTAAATAGGGTGCTGACTTGTTTCATGCTTAATCTGATGTTATGAAGATTTCTTTGTTGTTTCAAGTTTATATATGCTTTTGATGTATTTTATGTGCTAACCCACTAACATTTGCATTTTTGAGCTTTATCCCAACAGGTTGAAGAGTTCCTCATACACATTCTGGAATGCTTAGTGGGACCCACATCCCTAAAAGTTTCTTAAAATTCCTTTATTTTTCTCAAATTTTTGTCAAACTCCCAGATTGACGTCTCCATTTTACGCACAGGCGTCTACACATACGTTGATTCCTCCTAAATAATCGTTCAACGTTTGCAAATATGCCAATTCCTCTTGAATCACCATTCAACATTTGTGAATATGTCGGCTCCTCCTGAATCACCGTTCGACGTCTGCACCTTGAATCAACATCTTCGCCATGAACTGGGGTCTCTGCTCTGTTTAATTTTCCAACTAGTTTTGGTAGATGAGTATCTTTTGAGTGTTTTTTTTAAGTATTATTGTGTGCCCTTTAGGAAAATTTCAGCATCAGGAGAATACATTTTATGTATATACTTTCAGTATGTTTGAGAGTGGTTTCAGCTTCATAGGAGTTAAGATAAAGATTCTAAATTTTTAGGGTTTTTAGGAAATTTCAGACTTAGCCAAATTTTAGGAATCAAAATATTATCTCTAGCATGAATCCAGTGGATTATTGATTTTAACCTTCTATCTTTTCCATGTCACCAAAAACATTTATTTTTGCTTGTTTTAAGTGTTACTAACCTGCTTGTCTTTTTGTAGCATTTCAGGGTTGAAGACTTTAAAATTACTAATATTTTTCATGTAGGTTGAACTTCCTCACAATAGGTAATAATAATCATGCCAAATCTTCTCCTAGGAATAGTATATTCAAACTAAGGATTAATTTTCCTATCATGAAATACATTTAAATTTTCAACCCAGGGATGTATACTTAAAATGGGACAACACGATATGTGCACTAAGTCTCTCAAAGAGTCATACTACCTATGATGTAGGAAGGAAAAATACATGAAAGAGACCCACGCTATTACTGCAGGAAAGTAAACATACATGACTACTTAATAGAATTAATGATGAAAACTGCAAACTTTACTTAAACCTATTCTATCAACCCATAACATTCACTATAATTATCCTTGCAAGTGCTGCAGGAACATACATGAGTTTAATGCTGCAGGAATGAAACAATAAACTTCTACTCAAAATGTTGTAAATGCTAAAAGTAAATCTAACCTACTCTAATCTAATCCACCTCCCAAGTGGGCCCCCTTGGTTGGCTTCTACTAACTACTAACATGTAAACTAAAATCACTCCATTATATTTTCAGAAACTGATTACATCATAATGAAAATAAAGCACATAACTGGAAAGAGTAACTTTGTTGTGCAACTGCAACAACAATATATTTTCCAACTTAAAAAACTACAAATTAACAATCAAATCCCATTATATAAAGGATTGATTTTTATTAAAAAAAAATAGATAAGGTCTGATTAAATCATGCCATAGAGGAAGGAGATTATAACTGCCCATGACAGAGTGCAATAAATTTTGGATAACCATTTCATCAAGATATTGATCGCTGAGAGGAAATATAGCAGAGATATTTCATATATTCCCTAAGATGATGGCTCCTCCATTGTAGCAGGCATGTCTTGTGTCCATAATAGTTCTCCTCATCGTAGTTGGGCCTTCAACACCTCCTCTTCAATGTGGTCAACCACTCTCAAGTCACTTCTTCTTTTCCTAGCAGGTTAGTAGCATATGCAGATATATAATAAAGTCAACTAGTCAACTCAATCCAACTATTAAAACACACATTCAAATAACTATATGAAATACTACAATAGATATATAATGTTTAGAAAAACATGAAAGTAATAGCTACCCATAGGCTAGGTGGTTCCAACTGCTTATCACAAGTTCAAATACTAAAAGGTTCACAAATGTCTTGGTAATGTTTTAAACATAGTATAAATATTAACATAAAACAAAGATAAATTATTGTCTCATCATCTGCCCCCTGCAAGTAAAATGCTTGTCCTCAAGCATTGCATTTCTTCATAATTCTTCTGAACTCTGCGATCTCTATCTTTCCTCTTCTTCTTCTCTTAAAGTTATAGTAGAACCCTCTGGTTTTCTCCCAGAAGTCCATCCTATAGTCATCCTGTAGTTGATCTAACTTGGTAGCATTTATGTCGTAAAGAGGCCATAGAATCATAGGTGGTTGGATTGTAAGAGGATACCAAAGATCGTGCCTAATTTGTCTGCCTAGTTGGATATACTTTGGTGCTCATTGAATGGCTGCCTCAAGAATAACAAGACTATCAAACTCTAATTTCTTGAATTCTTCTGGTAGTCTATTCCATCTGTTTCTAGCATTATCCAGGGCTCTCTAAGAATAAAAATAGGACATCTCCTAATATTCCACATAAACCTCTTCTCTAATATTAAAAATATTCTTCTTGGTCTCTGGTTTTACCCTTCCATGGGTAAGGTTGAACCAATCTCTTAGCAATACATCAGGCTTACTTCTTTCATACCTTAAAGGTAGTGGTTTGGTCTTCTCTTGGTTCCTATAGTTGTCTAGCTTCCTTTAATAATTTGCTTCATTATGCATCCATGACATTAATGCCCTTAGATATATATCTCCAATATAAAGTAGAGGATTCCATTCAGTCTCCTTGGGAATAATGATGTTGTGCAGGTATAACTCACAGAGTAGATTCTGCTACCAAGAAGGAAGGGTTTGATATAGGCCATAGAATTATTGGGATTTTTTGAACTCATAATCTATGGTCTTGAAGGTCATCATTAGTTGAAATAAAAGGAACTATTCTTTTAAACAAATAGTGTATACCCTGGGAGGAGGTCTACAAGTGATAATCTGATCAGCCAACTTCAAGGCATGATCCATTCTCTATTTTTGCCTTTCCAATTTCTCCTTTAGGTATTTTATTTCCTCATTTTGGTTATTTGTTACTATTTGCATTTTCTTATTTTTCTTCCTTCCATAGGATTGTTTTAAGAACAAATTTATTGTACAAGCCAAAGAGAAGGGACTGTAATGTAGGTGGGCCACACTCTTCTATCTGATTGTTCTATTTCCTCTGCTCTTTCCATGTTTTCTCTAAATAGCTGGTGAACCAGGTTCTCCGTTAAAGTACTAGGGAATTCTGTGAGTGGGCTAACTATTGAGGCATTTGAACTTATTCCTTATTGATTTCTAGAACATTTTGATGACACTCTTCAGGGTCATTTTTACATATTGCAGGCTCATCCACATTTCTCATTTAAATTTTGAGAAATGTCTAGGATTTTAGGTCAAGTTGGGGAATTATCTGGAATATATTGCACATGGGGTTCTATAACAACTATCTCTGAAGGAATAGATTGGCACTCTAGGGATACTTGAGGTATTTGTCCTCTCTTTTGAGGACTTCTCTGTACATGAGTATCTTCAACCTCTACAACCTTCTTTCTACTAGCTTTATTTAGTCTCTCTATTATAGGAGCCAGTTTCCTTTTCTTTCCTTTTGAATTTTTGGGGTTTTGTGGTTCAGCTACAAGAACAAAAGTTCCTTCACCTACTTTTTGTTTTCCTCTCTTCTGAGAAGAGGTAGGGGCATTGCTCTCAGGAGTAGGTGAGTGTCTATCTTCTTCAAGTTTTTTGGGTTCCCCTTCTTGGGTGGCTTATTCAACAGCTGGCTCAAAGGGTGTTGCATTATCATGGCTGGGTTTCTCAATAGGCTCAACCTGAGGTTGAAAGGTTTTAAATTGAACAAACTCTGACCATGCCAAAAGAGAGACTTCCCTAAGGGATTTTTCAACTAATAATTTAATTAGGGCATGGTGGGAGAAATAATTTTCATTCCCCTTTTGGGTTTCCTCGGCATTAATAATTAGAATGTTATACAAGAAATTGGAAACATTTACTGGAAGACTATGCCTTATATATGATGCAGAGTGCATCGATGGTAATCCAAAAATCTACATATCTTTGTTAGCTTTCTTAAATTTTTATTGAAGCATTCTTAATATCTACCTATTATAACTTTCACTCTCCATAGACATTGATTTAGGGGCTCACTCTTTGTATATTCCAAAAACAATAACATCAACTTCATATTAAATTCTTTATTATTGCTGAATCCAAGTCACCAATGGACGTTTTATCTTCAATGTTTATTTTATGCCATGTGGGTCACGTATGGCCTAGACTATACTCACCACCTTGTGGGTCATCACTCAAACATACATGCAATAGACGTTCACCACCCCGCGGATCTATTTCAATACGGGAATGCACATCTGTGCGTTCGCCACCTTTCCAAAGTTTGAGCAACGCATGAAATGATCTCCATCGACTGCTTCAAGAGTAAAATTCCATACGGTTCTATCTCAACCAAATCTGCCACCTTTTCTCTCTCTTCAAAGGCCAAGTCTCCATGGTTCTGAGAATGCAATTATCTTCATTGGTCATTTGAAAAGTGACATTCACTATCTTTGGTTCACGCCAAATATCAACATCCCTGCAAATAGTTCTTCCACGACTCACTTCCAAAGCTGACTGTCGAAACATATAACTCTCAGGCTCCTTCAACATGAATGTCAAACCACGGCTCTCAGCTTCCACATGACATAGGTAGTTCGATAACTACCGAATCATTTGCATGCAACCAATATAATAATAACTTGTAACGGTTTTTGAAACCGTTTTAAAATTAATGCTCTCGAACATTGCAGTCGGGTTTTAAACCAACTCTTTGCCAAAATAATGAACATTAATATCCCAAAATGGGACTACCAATAAACAAAACCCAAGCCATAAACAAATAGACTCATAACTTAATTCCTTTCCCTATCAAATACTTTCAATAAAAATCTAAAACCAAATAACAACACAGCAACCATTCAAAAGGGAAACTATGAAATCGGTCTGCAGGGAATGTTAAGAGAAAAGACTTCAACAAAACCTGATAACTCAAATGATCGACTCCATAATAAGATGCTTCCATTAAAATCAAATGAATACAAATATCCATGGCTCTCTTGCTGAAAGCCAGAAATCCTGATTCTTTCCACAGTCCTCTTTACTATCTACCCGTACACTATTCTCTTCTATTCCCCATAACCTACTATTCCCTATCAACTCTCTTCTATATCATTTGATTACATAAAGATGTATATTTAAAGACCATATCGATAGTTACAAACTATACCCTTACATGACTGTTCATATTCCATTCGGTCTTTCGATTACAAATGTCATATAATGTCTTTGTCAAATACATTATCATGCAAATTAACAAATATATCATTTCTAGACATGGTTCCAAGAAAATTTAAATGTTTTTAAATAATATAAAGTCCAAGGTCGAGGTGCCCCTGTACCGATATAGTTAAGTAACTTGAAATCATGTGCATGTAAATTTGAAAATCTTCCCTCATAGGTCAAGTACCTTATAATGTGTGTTTTCATCTCATTGAATGGAGGGAGTGACATGCATTTTCATCCTTTCTTGTTAATCTCCAATGGAGGGTCTGTAGGCAGAGTAAACTGGGCTCGATCTAACCTAGTGTCATGCTAATTGGGATAATGATCCCCAATTGCTGGCAATCCAGTTACTTTGGCTATGTGTTCCTTTGTTGTGACAATCGTTAAACCCCATACGGTTGCCTTTCCCTCTTCAAAGGTACTCATGAATTATGCTGCTACCTCATCATTAAATTATGTTAGTTGCAAAAAATACCCCAACCAACCACATGCATTGAACCTCTGCACTGCTTCAATATCCATGAGTAGAACGCCATGAACCACGGGCTCATGCCGTTGTAGCTTCCCTCCCATTTTTTCCAAATATTTTCCTTCAAATTTCTGTTTTAGCTTGTCAATCTCTTAATTTCTTCTACTCTGGAATTTCTGAATACCTTATTCCCTTTTTGATCACCCTGAATTAAGCTTTCAAACTACACTCATTGAAACTACAGATTTTTCTCTCGCAATCTTTCTGTTGTGTTTGTCATAAACAATAATAATGACATTTTAATAGAAGAAATTATAACTCTAATTGCGAGTTTAAGTACAAGTTACCACATAGTTTAATTATGTCCTTTTGGGTCACATCAAATCTAAAAATTTGGGATAATTTGGGAATAATAGCAAAACAATTCTGCAAGATAGTAAAGGGACTTAATGAGACAAGGCCAACATAAAGATTTGAGTTGACATGTAATCTTACGAGAAGTGAGAAGGACAACTAGAAATGACATGTAAACTTAATATACTTCCCTGCCCCCTACAAAATTAAGACAAGTGTCCACACTTGGCATGGGGTGAGGAATAGTCTTAATGCCTTAATCATAGATGGATCGCAGTACTAGATATAATTAAGGAAATCTATGTGCTAAAAGTGGAAAGAAATTTGAAATTTTTTACCTATCATTCGATTACAGTGTGTGCGAGAAATAAAAGGTGGTGAGGATGGAGTAAGTATGATGAAAAAATGTGACAACTGATGTGGCTCTTATATAGGACATAGAAATATGGAAATAGGTGGTGACATGGAGGATGGGTGGATGAAAGGTAGAGAAGTGGAATGGGTTGAAAATAAGAATATCTAATATGAATGGAGAATGGAACTTCATTTGGAAATGAAGTGTTTATTATGAACATGCATGAAGGAATGTTATGTTGAAGCTGCAAGAAGAAGGTTTGTACCCTCTGCTACAGGAAGTTTTATATGTTTCTCATTTGGAGCTGGATGTCTGAATTGCTGCTGGAAGTCTTCTTTTGTCTCGGGCTGAGGATACAGATGAAGCTGATGTCCGTTGACCAATAGCTTGAAGTGTATTGGGTAGATATTTGTCAACTGGACTAATCCATTGGAGAAGACATGGTCTATTTCATATAGGCCAAACCATCTTGTTTGCAGCTTGCCTTCTATTTCCTGGAATCTGGAATCATATAGTAATGCCCAATCACCAACTTGAAACTATTTTTTCCTAATATGGGCATCATTCCACTTCTTCCTCTATTTTTGTACTATCTCAGTACACTCCAATGCATATCTTTTCATTTCATCCAAGGAGTTGAGATCTAGTAGTTAGTCTCTCTGTGCTGCAGGAAGGTCAATGTTTAACTCCAGAGAAGTACACAATGTTTTATGCTTAAACTCAATTGGTAAAATTGCTGATTTCCCATACAATAATTCAAATGGAGTGAACCTTGTGGTTGTCTTCCATGTTGTTCTGTATGCCCAAACTGCTTCTAAGAGTTGACTACTCCAGTCACAGTGGTGCAGATGAACTATTTTTGTTAGAATTGCTTTTATCTCTCTGTTAGTAACTTCCGCCTGACCATTGGCTTGAGGATGGTACATAATAGACTTCCTGTGTATGATACTGTATTCCTTCACGAGTTCTTTGATAATATTGGATGTGAATTGTGCTCCCTGATCAGTTACAAGCTCTCTTGGCACACTGTAATGAGTGAAGATTTCCCCATACAAAAAGTCTGGTACCTTATGATCCCGTGCATGCTTCATGGTTTTTACTTCCACCCATTTGGTTAGATAATCGGTGCATACAAAAATGTAAGACTTTCCATAAGATGGGGGGTCTATAGGACCAATAAAATCCATACCCCAATTGTCAAATGGTGTGACAACCACTTGTAGATGTAAAGGCATTTCATCTGACTTTGTTGGATGACCCATCCTCTGACATTTAATATATTTTCTTGTATAATTGGCTGCATATTTGTGTAGTGTGGACCAATAATAACCTATTGTTAAGATCTTCAGAGCTATCCTTTTAGTTGGAAAGTGTCCTCCACATGGCTCGTCATGAAAAGCATGTATGATATCATATGTTTCATCTTCATGTACACACCTTCTCATGACTTGGTCTAGACAAATGTAAAATAGTGTATTGTCAATCCAAGAGAATTAAAAGTTTTTTTCTCAACAAGCATTCTTCTGTCCTTAGGAGAAATGTGTTGGCATCTTGTCAACTACAAGGTAATTATCTATATAAGCATACCATGGACTCTTGACATCAATATGAAATGAATTTTCATCAGGGAATGTATCATCTATCACAGTTGTATCATTGTCAGTAGTCTGGAGTCTGGATAAGTAATCAAATACTACATTTTCTTTCCCTAGCTTGTCAATGATGGTTATGTCAAATTATTGAAAAAGAAGAGGCCATCTTGCTAGCCTACCTGAGATGGAAGGTTTTTTCATAAGATGCTTGATTGCTGCATGGTCAGTATTAACAAAAATGGAATATATTTTTATATAATGGAAGAATTTATTCAAAGCATAAACTACTGCCAGTAATTATTTTTCAGCAACTATGTAATTTAACTCTGGGCCATGTAAACTCTTGTTGATATAGTAAATTGCATTTTCAAGTTTATTAGACTTTTGTCCTAAGAGATCACCTATTGCATAGTCAGAAGCATCTACATGCATGTGGAATGGTAAAAACCAATCAGGCCCCCTAAGTACTGGTGTAGTTTTTAGAAGTGTCTTGAGCTGCTGGAAGGATTTGTCACAGGCTGATGTCCATGCAAACTCGGTCTCTTTTGTAAGAAAGGTGTATAGTGGGCTAGCTATCTGACTGAAATTTTGAACGAAGTGCCCATAACAGCCAACATGTCCTAAAGAGGATCTAACATATTTTTCCTTAGTAGGTGTAGGCAATGTAGGAACTACCTCAATTTTGTAGGGCCTACTTGGATGCCATCTTCTGAAATGAAATGTCCCAGCACCACTCCTTCATGCATTAGAATGAAATACTTCTCATTATTGAGAGATAGGTTATGTCCTTGACATCTAGTAATCAACACTTTTTCCAAGTTCTTCAAATCCTCCTCAAAAGTGACACCAAATGTAGTGAAGTTGTCCATGTATATTTCCATGCAATCATGTGATATATTAACAAAAATGTTGATTACAGCTCTTTGGAAAGTATATGGTGCATTACATAAGCCAAAAGGTAACACATAATATGCATATGTTCCCCTAAGGGAATGTAAATTTTTTCTTCTCCTAATCCTCTGGATCAATTCTAATCTAGTTATAATCGATGTATCCATCAAGGAAGGAGAAGTGCTTCTTTCTAGCTAAGGTGTCTATAACTTGATCAATAAATGTCAATGGTAAATGGTCTTTCTTTGTTGCATTGTTCAATTCCTTATAATCTACACATATTCTCCATTTACACCCCTTTTTAGGCACAATGACCAAAAGTGATACCCATTTACTATCAGAGATTGGATAAATAAAATAGCATCCAATAACTTTTGCAACTCAGTTTTTACTATTTCTCGTAAGGTTGGCTTAATTATTCTTTGAGGTTGGAGAAGTGGTAGAATTCCTTCATTGATGTAGATTGTATGTGTGTAGAGCTTTGGGTTCAAGCCTTTCATTTCTCCATAATCCCAAGAAAATACTTTTTCATGCTTACAAAGGAGTTTAGTTAACAATGCTAATTATTGTGGTGGCAGCTTGTTGTTAACATGAAGATTGTGACCAGGAGAAAGTTCCACATTAGTTGTCAACTCCAGCATTGAAACTTTACAGATTGGTCTTGTAGCTATCTCACAAGGTAGTAATTGATGTATAATATCAGGACCTAATGGAAAAACAGTGTCCTCATAGGTAGATAACTGTAGAATAGAGCTTTCAGAAATATCTCGTTCTATGACACGCTCATTGGTAAGGATACTTTGAGTCACATAATATTCTTCTTGCAATTTTAGGAAGGATTATTTGTGTAACATCATTAGTTGAGCAATATAATTTATCTCTTCTTCCTCATCTCCCAAATCTATCCAAATAGGTGTACTTAAATCTGGTTGGGGTTGGGTAGGAGGATATAATGCTAGCTTCTTGATTGCTTGTTCATTTCAAATTGTCATGTTACCTGATCTACAAATAATATGGGCGTCAGTGGTGGCTAACCAAGGTCTTCCAAGAATAACTGGATAACCAACAAAATTTACCTTAGGTGATAATATTAGGAAGTCTGTAGGATATTCCCATGAATCCAATGTGACTGTTATATGTTCTATGATGCCATCTGGGGTTACAGTGGAACTTTCTACAAGTTGTAAGACTATTGGTGTGGTTCTCAATCCCTCTATACTTAACCTTTGCTTGGTATCCTTAGTCATAACATTTATAGCTTCTCCCAAATCAACTAGAGCATTTTTCACAGACTGACCATTAATTATAAGATCAACAATTGGGCTTCCAGGGTCAGAGTACTTTGGTATGACTATTTTCCCCAACATAATATCTGCAAGTTGACCTATAACATGGACTATTTGAGGATCCTCTTTCTTACATCCAAGATTTTTGAGGCATGCTTCCTTAATGGATTTTCCATAAAGAGGAACATCTTTGATAGCTTGAAATAGTGGAATATGAATATGCATGTTTTTCCATGCTAAGACTTTGTGGAAAGGGAGGATTAACTAAGGTATGAATACCAATTTTACTTGGTATATAGGTTGGTTGGACATTATTTGGAAAAGTAACTTCTAGAATTGGAGTTGCTACTGTAGGAATGTCTGGAACTTCTGTTATAACAAGAGGTTTAGGTGCAGGCAGAGTAGTACCAGATCTCAAATGGATATCAGATATCTCTAGTGCATATGCAACATACTAATGAGTATTAGTGACATACATTAGTTGGTGTTGTTTCTTGTTTTTAGGTTGGGTTGTGGCTAAGCAGGTAATTGTGTTTTCTTTGGAGTAGGACTTGTGGTTGTGGGAGGTGGAATTATTGCAGGTTGAGACACTGGAGGTGGTAAGGGTGGATAACCAGGATTTTGTTTAGGCCATTGCTGGGGCCCCTCCATTGGTTATATGGTTTCCAATTCCCCTATGGTGGATTCCATTGATTTTGAGGCTGAGGCCACTGGTTTTATTTTTGGTTAGGCCGCTAGTTGTTCCAAGCAGGTTGGGAGTACTAAGAAGGATTTTGATAATTCTAGTTTTTCCATTGATTATTATAAGGATTAGAAAATTGCAAAGGATCTTGAGGCATACCTTGTCTTGAAGCCCATGGCTGACGTTGAGCAACAAAGAAAACTTTCTCGTCGTCTCCTTCTATTTTCATGTACTCAATAGAAAGATGTTGGTTCTCCAAGTTTGCCACCAGCTTGCATCCATAATATTTATTTTGTTTGTGGTAGTGAGGAAAATAATCAGTTAGCTGTTCTTTGGCATATGCCTACTTCTTCTTGGCAGTCATGGTATGTAGGTGTGTGGCAACATCATTCATGATATCTTGCTTGAAATCTGACAGTAGGTTCAAGATCTCCACCTTAGAAATGCACGAGTTGTTCCCTTTAGCAAGTGTAGACCAAAATCCTCTGCCTTTCTTTAGAATTTATCTTGAATAGTTAAGGCATATTTTATTGACTTCATCCTAGGTAGATTGGGATATATCTCCTCTAGCCATGAGGTCCAGTGCTTCCAAGAAATTATCATTTACTCCCCTCAAGAAAATGAGTTTCTGTGAATCCTCCTCTAGGACATGTTGTGGATTCTTCTGTAGGTTATACAGGAAGCATGAAACATAGTCTTCCATAGTTTCATCTTCCTTCTTTGACATTCAAAAAATTTCATCTCCTCTCGGGTCACCCCCTTTGCAATATTCTTTGTATTTCTACTGAAATAGAGTGCATTTCATCTCAGCTAGTTGCTACATTAGCTCCTAAGCCCATAAACCATCGTAGGTTGAACTCCTTCAATGTTTCTAGAAAAAAATTGATCTTGTGGCCATCAGTGTTGTATTCAAAGCTTTGACAATGAATTTCAAACTCAAACAAAAAGGTGTCAGGGTCTTCAATTATTAGGCCATAGAACTTTGGGAGTGCAATAGTGGGTATGTTTTTTAGGTTAGCATTGTTGATAAGACTAGGTAGAGAAAATGGAAATGTAGGTTGTGCCATTACTGGAGGTATTTGGAAATGGAGGTGTTTCCAGAAAGGAACATTAGCCACAAAGTTATGAACGACAGGTGCACTTGGAGCGGAATTATTAAGAAAACTGGCCAAAATTTAAGCAAAAATGTCGAAGGCCAACTGAATCAAAATGATCTAATTCAAAGGAAGATGCTAAAATAAATTCAAGACTTGCGTCAACAAAATGTAATTCAATTTCTTCAAATTCTTCATTCAGATTAGCAGACTCTCTTGATAGAAATCTGCCATGTTCATCTCATCTTCTTCCTCTTTGATGCATGCAAATAATTACGTAAACTTGTGAAGCAAGTTCAAGACTGCATAATACTATCTAGAAAGAAAGGAACTATCTAAAAAAAATGTTAAATGACTCAATAAGGTTCTCATCTTGACACCATCCCTAGAAATGATGCCAGAAATGAACCGCCTCACAATAGGTAATAATAATCATGCCAAAGCTTCTCCTAGGAATAGTATATTCAAACTAAGGATTACTTTTCCTATCATGAAGTGCATTTAAATTTTCAACCCAGGGATGTATACTTGAAATGGGATAGCACGATATGTGCACTAAGTCTCTCAAAGAGTCATACTACTTATGCTATAGAAAGGAAAAATACATGAAAGAGACCTACAATATTGTTGCAGGAAAGTAAACACACATGACTACTTAATGAAATTAATGCTAAAAAATCCAAACTTAACTTAAAGCTATTCTATCGACCCATAGCATTCACTATAATTATCCTTTCAAGTACTATAGGAACATACAGGAGTTTAATGCTACAGGAATGAAACAATAAACTTCTACTCGAAATGTTGTAAATGCTAAAAGTAAATCTAACCTACTCTAATCTAATCCACCTCCCATGTAGGCCCCCTTGGTTTCCTTCTGCTAACTACTAAGATAGAATGTAAACCAAAATCACTCCATTATATTTTCATAAATTGATTAGATCATAATGAAAACAATGCACAAAATTGGAAAGAGTAACTTTGCTGTGCAACTGCAACAACAATATATTTTCCAACTTAAAAAACTACAAACTAAAAATAAAATCCCATTATATAGAGGGTTGATGTTTATTCAAAAGAATATAGATAAGGTCTGATTAAATCATGCCATAGAGGAAGGAGATTATAACTGCCCATGAAAGAGTGTAATAAATTTTGGATAACCATTTCATCAAGATATTGACCGCTGAGAGGAAATATAGCAGAGATATTTCCTATATTCCTTGAGATGATGGCTCCTCCATTGTAGCAGGCATGTCTTGTGGCCATAATAGTTCTCCCCATCGCAACTATGACTTCAACGCCTCCTCTTCAATGCGGTCAACCACTCTCAAGTTTCTCCTTCTTTTCCTAGTAGGTTAGTAGCATATGCAGATATATAATAAAGTCAACTAGTCAACTCAATCCAAATATTAGAACACACCTTCAAATAGCTATATGAAATACTATGATAGATATATAATATTTAGAAAAATATGACATTAATAGCTACCCATAGGCTAGGTGGTTGTAACTATACTTATCACATGTTCAAATACTAGAAGGTTCACAAATGTCTTGGTAATGTTTTAAACAGAGTATAAATATTCACATAAAATAGAGATAAATTATTGTCTCATCATAGGTTTCCTTAGATTTTAATGGATTTTGGGAATGAAATTATATGCAATAAGCATTAGTCTTTGAATGCATGTTTCTTAAAGGAATTAACCACATCTAATCTTGAATGCATAAGGGAATGAACCTCACAAACTCTTGAATGACTTAAGGAAAAACAATCACACCTTTCTTACATGATTTCCTTCGTGATGGGTGGGAAATAAATTGAGCTTGCATGCGTAACCATACTATTGTGTCTTTTTCTTAGGTAGAAAAAACTTGGTTGTTCTAATTAGGTTCAATATGAAATGAAATCCTTTATGTGTGTTTGAGGAAGTGTTTCTCAACACTTATTTTGAGCTATTTGTCATTAGATATATCCCTTAAATTAAGAGAGACATCGGATAAAATATAGTCATATCCTCTCCCCTCACCTTTATGGACCTTGGGTAAAGAGAAAGATTATTGTATCCCTGCTTCTAGAGAGGATTGTCTAGAGGATGTGTTTCCCCTTTAGAGGATGACCTCAAACCAGTGAATACCCCAGCTAGTATATAAATAAGACACTGAACAAAGGTTTGTCTTACATCCCACCAATCTTAGGCGAGTCTTGTTGATGATAGTCTGGATCAAGTGAATTATCCCTAAGTAGCCAACATGGTCAACTAGGCTCTTAAGTGCATCACGCGTGTACAAACCGATTGGGGGGGACGTCATGGATCTTACTAAGAACCAATGTTCAGAAGCCAAAAAACCTTATATATTTTATGATTCAGAAGGTTGGAGACTGACTAAGCCACCCTACACATACCCTTCATTGTGAGACATAAAGTTCTTGAGGTTTTTTGACCTCTGGGATGAGATATTTTGGCGATTCACATATCGTGGAGGGGAGCCAGTGAAAATAGAATCTCTACTTGTCCACTTGTTCTGAGGTATATGGAGAAATCCAAGTGGGGATTCAACAAATAGTATCCTATCCAGCCTAGGTTGTGAATGTGATTGGTTCTAAATACACACTTTTCATTTGATGTACTTGTTCAATTACATATCATTTGCCAAAAACAAGTCAAAATCTTAGCACAATTCAACATTTACCAAGTCAAACACTTAGCCCAAATTTCTAGTCCAAAATCACCCGTCTCTAAAAAAATTTCATCCTAGTTTCATAATCACGTCTATACTGGCATCTTGCATCACTTTCTTCTAGTATTGTCAAGTTCTTTGTTTCTCTCCATATCCTAGGCTAGCAGAGCCATCTTTTCCATCCCTCATCCCCTTTCCATCTTTCTTGGAGTCATTCTTTCCCTCTATCCTGAGCTTAATCCAAAATCCTACTCTGAGCTTATTTTTCATCCTAGTCTGAGCTTTAGTTTTCTTCATCCATCTCCATTCTTCATTTCTATCCAACTCATCAACTAATAATCATGACACAATTCTATCATGATGAGTTTGGTCATCCTGCCTCTCCTTCCACTTCATGCTATTCCAATGATGATGAAAATCTCGTTGATCATGACAAGTATATTGAAAAGCTTAGCAAGCCTACTCCAAGCATCCTCCAAAATCCAATCATTCCTCCACACTTCCCCATCATGTCTCCATGCATACCCACTAGCACTCCTTATCATACCTTTGACAAGGGAAAACCATCTTATCCTCCATCCACATCCCCCTCCTATTTTGTACCCACATATCCCCATCATACATCATTCATGCCTCTATCTTCTACCATAGTCATATCCCAAGCTCCACATTTCCACAATAACACTACTAACTACATCCCTATGTCCCAAAATCCACCATCTCCTTATCCTCCAACCATTTTCCAATCTTTAATCCTAGTCCTCCATTTACTCCAATCAATCACAATGATCCCCATGCTATTGCTAATCCCCCATCTAATCTATCATACCTTTGTCCCCCATCTCCTCCAACTTATCCCAATGTACCATCTTCCATTCCCACCTACATTAACCCAAATCCCCTTCCCCAATCCACATATATCTCTCAATCCACTTCATATTCCACAACCCAATTTGTCGCTCCTCCTCCATCAGTTTCAATCAAGTTCACAAGTCACGTTCATGCCCACTTATGTGAACTATCTAGCCATGCCATCTCCTACACCTATTTCTAAACCATCATTCATTCAACCAAGATTTCAATTCACTAATACACGTCCATACATAAAATACCCTAGTTTCCCATGATCTACATCTGCTAGCCATCCACCCCAACCTCAAACACGCAAGTCTCCAAGGACATTCACAAGGAAGCCATCACAAAATCCATCTCTTAAAATCAATGAGTCATGTGAAGCCACTAGTGATGAGGCCTTTCTACTTCCCACAACCATCATTCATCTTCCATCTCCCATACCTACCATTTCCCTTCCACCTCTCATACTTATTGATCATCTTTTATCTGTTGACACCATTGAAGTCCCCCCATCTTTTTACTCCATCCAATCCCCATCCCTATCTTCTCCTCTTGATATTATCCACACCCCATCCAATGGGTCTCATGAGTCCACCCATCTTCCCTCCATCCCAATTGAAAAATATCCTATCCTTAAATTCCTTCCATCTGAAGAGTCCATCCCTACATCCCCCATCATACCATCCACCTCAATACAATCATGTCAAGATCTTACCCAAAATCATGTTGAAATATCTATTGACCTACATCAAGATCCTACCATCCCACTTCCTCTATTAAAGAAAAAATTATTATCACCCACTCCACATCATGATCCATTGTCATCCACTCTTCCCAATCAAGATCCCGCCATTCTATCTACTTCATCTCAAGATCCATTAACCTATCTAAGTCAAGATAATAACATCCCATCTCCTCCATTTCACAATCCTTTATTGCCTCCAATCCAAACTATCCCACCACCATCACTCTATCCCCTTGGTTCACTTACATTCATCCATGGTAGTCCACTTGAGGCAGAAGAAATAAATTTCAAGTCCACCATTTACATTCCTCCTAATAATGGACTCGCATCTTTTTCCCTAAGAGGGAAGTATCCTATCTTGGATCAAATGCTCAAAAATGGAATTATCAAGGTAAAGATTTAGGCCTAAATGAGCAAGGTACCCTAGAGCCCATCCATGTCAAAAAACATTCAGAATCTTGTGGTCCTGGTTGTACATCTCAAGGCCCTTCATCCAAAAATTTTGGTAAAACAAATGAAAAGTTCAAGTATGCTATCAAATCCACCATTGCATCTTCCAATCGTTCTTCCAAAACATTTAACGTCATCCCCCCTCCTCCGTCATTGCAACCCAAGCCAAACTATCACATTCCTCCTTCATCCTCTAAATCCATTTTGGGCCCCTATGTCCCAAAATCCACCATTGCATATCCTCCACATACTAAATCCATTTTGGGCCCTTATATCCCAAAATTCCATCCCCCATCTTATCCCACTCAGTCCTTCATCCACCAAACCCGTATAAAAAATCCCACCCCTTACATCCCCAATCATGATCAACAAAGGCACATACCCACATGCCCCATCCACCATCCTACCTCCATCACTCCATCCATATTTTCTCCATCTGATACAACTTCTCATATTCTTTCCAATGTTACTCGCTATAATTTGGATGCCAAATAAAAAATGCATAAAGCTAAAGATCCACAATCTAAATATTGTCATTTCCACTCCAAAATACATGCTTAAGCAAAGAAAAATTCAATAAAAAATACACTACATCCCACACGCCGCAAAGGCCAACCAAAGAAAAAGCAAAAACTATGTGGATCCCTAAGAAAATAGATGAAATGCATCTAAAATAAAAATCCACAATGGAATCCAAAGTTACTAATCCTCCAGCTCTACATTCCTCTACACCATCCCCTAAATCCATTTTGGGTCCTTATGTCCCAAATATACCTACCATAATCCCTCGATCGTATCCACATACACCATACACTTCACATCCATTATTTCCACACCCCTCACAACATGTGCCAATGTTGGTCCTCAAAACATCCCCCTATCACACTCACTTTCTGCCATTTCATCCAAACACTTCCTACCACCATATCCCTTACCCCACATATATCCCCCATCATAACCATCCCATCCATGCCTTTGTATAAATCTCTCATCCCAAATAAGGTTGTACAAACATCCACTTATCACTATAAATGGGCTCCTATTACCTCAACATTGAACATGATGCTTAATTCCTTCATCCATCTCCTCTTTATCATTCCATCCATAAACCCCCTCCAGAAAGTCAAAAAGTTTTTTAAAAAATAAATTAAAGAGAAATATTTGTCCAATGGTGAAAACTTGGCAAACAAGCGCCTTGGAGAAGGACCATGATGAAAACCTAGAAAATAGGCATCATGCATAATCCCTTCATCTAGTTTTTCTCCATACTTGGGGGAAAGTCCTTATAGCCACCATCCATCACTTACTCCATCTCACTTTCTACCATACCTATCATATCTTATCCATTTCACCTCCTCCATCCTTCTTAATATCTTGCTATAAAAAAGTATAATATGCATACATGCTTTTGGAAACCTCTTGGCATCCATTTTTGCATCATCCTTTTCATCCATGTATCATCCTTACCTCTTAACCATTTCATCTTCCATCCTCCTCCATCCTTCAACCACCATCTTATCTTCCATCTACCTCCATTATCATTTTATTGTCCTCTCTTTCGTCCCATTGTACCCCTCCTAAATGTCTCCTCATGCATGAGCTATCCTAAGTGGGGGCATTTAATTCCTTGGTGACATATTCCTTGAAGACCTTATCATATCTACCTTGCATCTCCCATCACTTGCATTCATTCATAATCCTTTCATCTATTAACCCTCCTCTCCCATCTACCTATCATGTCCAACCCTTTTACCTCCCAATCCTTATCTTCGTCCATTCCTTCCTCAAAATCCTTCCATCCATCAACCCTTGTATTTTAATGCTTCCACATCCCTCTCCCCTAGCACCTCCTCCATCTCTACATCCCTCCTACATCCCTTGTCATTGGTATCTAGCTCTAGTATATCCCCACGCACCCAATGCCATCTATTTCCTATCCCAATGTTCCTCACAATATACCAACCCATACGAATCATATCCATCTCCTCTAGCTATCCAAAAATCAAACATAAATCAGCCCATCCAATCATACCCTTTTTCTTGTTCCTATCCTTTCTGCAACCATCACAGTCCACTCATCATCATTGGGATGCATCCTTCCCAATCCTAGTGTTTCTTTGGGTACATCATTCCCACATCAAGAACACCGTTTCCACCATCCATCCATATTGGCTTTTTAGCTTGACTAGGGAAACATCATGTCGACCCCATCATCTCATCTATTATCCCCAACCCTTGTATATATTGTAATTAGTGTCATATACATAGCATCATTCGTGTCTCCACCTATGCTCACTTGTACATATGTTCCTTTAGATCTCATCCTTTTTTTCAGTCAACCCTTGTGTCATATTGGCCATTGTCCCTATCCATCTAACACTTCAACAATCACCCCTTAGTCCCTTTGAGGGTCGAGTGTCCTACTTGTCTCTTGCCATAGAGAATCTTAGTTTAGCAATCCATCATCGGTCTTTGCAGGATGTATCCTTCCTCATATCAGACCAATCAAATCAATTATCAATCCATCATCCTCCCCATGGAAAAAGTACGTGAGATACCTATTATTTTTTTAGTACTTTTGGATCTTTATTTATCTTTTGATCTTCCTTGTTTTACCTCCTCATGGTCGCCACAATCCTTTATATCATGTTGTGTTGTGAATGGTGAAACTCGGGGCAAGGTCTTTATCTTTTTCTTTCTGCGTGAATGTTTGTGGGTTCCTTAGCATCGTTTCCCCCTTGAATCTATTGAGACTCGTGTGATGTTGGGGTAATCCTTGTGTGTTTGTTATGTCATTCCTATGCAACATTGGTGACAAGGCCTTGCATTCCTAGTAACCTTGGTAGGTCTCTAGCGCTACTATATCAAACTAAGATGTGATCTCAGATGTTAACATAAATATAATCCCCCTATCTCATTTTAGTTTGCTGCGTGGTTAGATTCATGTTGTACTTTGCATCTTTGCTTTTGGTAAGGCTCCTATTTATTCCATATTCCCAATGGGGGCATCATTATCCTCATCTTCCATCATCTTTCCTCCTAGTCACTCTTTTGAATGACTGGGGAATCTCTCCTAATCAAATCATCCCCTTCCTAGCTCCATGTCTTAATCTTCTTTCAAATGATGCTACTTCATAACATCATCTAAAAGAGGGGGAAAATGTAGACATCTAAAATTGATCCTATTATTTAAATATGTTTTAATTAATAATCCTGACAACACTATAATTAATTTTAATTAATTATCTTGGTTATAGTCCTCTACCCATTTATTTAATTTTTTTAAATTAAGTTGGGTTCAGTACCTAAGGTATTTAAAATCTAATTTAAATATCATCTCCCCTAAATGTATTTTATTACATAATCCTCCATAAAATCCTATTTAAATAAATTCTTAATTTATTTATTCCTTACAATATCCTAAAAATCTTGTAAACCATGATTGATTTAAATCTAATTTAAATTAAATCTTAATTCAAACCTAGATCCTACTCTACACCCATCACCTCACTCTACTACTAGTCCCCCCACTAATCACACTTTTAAGGTGATTCCTAACCTCATTATCCCCTAATGGAATGCTCACACATGTGTGAGAAACCCATCCCAAGAGAGCCACCCAACTGTCTTAAATGCTCTTACAACCTTGTTCCCCACTCTTTTCTCCTAGGTTGCTCACACATGTTTGAGCAACCTTGAGCCTCAAAAAGCCTTAAAGGCTCTTTGTTGACCTTTTGCAACCATCTCCTCTAGCCTATGTATCTCTTATGTGGCTCCTATGTGGATGCCACATAGGTGCCACTTCATCCAAGCCCTCATCCTTGCCCTAAAAATCTATAAATAGAGGGCCTTGCCTCTTGCATTTCATATCTCACTTATGCATTGTTATCATGCTAATTTAGTTCTAGAGTTCATACTAGTTTTCATGCTTTTTATCTTAGTTATTTGCTTAAATCATTTAGAGATCATATGCTAGGTAATTTGGTGAATGAATCATAGTTTTAATCTTGCATCTTGCATTCCATTGTAGTTACATCATCATCTTGAGGAAGATTTGAGACTAGTTCTTCATACTAGTTCTTGAATTCTCTCTTCTCTTCCAATCTTGCATTCACATTTGCATTTGCATTGGGGATCCTCCATCATTTGTGTTTGAGAGAGCACATCCACACTCCATATTTTGAGCAAATCAAACAAGTTAAATAAGGTGCTTACTTGTTTCATGCTTAATCCGATGTTATGAAGATTTCTTTTTTGTTTTTAATTTATTATGCTTTTGATCTATTTTATGTGCTAACCCACTAACGTTTGCATGTTTGAGCTTGATCCCAATAGGTTGAAGAATTCCTCATACACAGTATGATGCTCTCATAACTAACTCATAGTATGTTGATGGCAATTAGTTATTGTAAATGTCATAAATTTGCACCCTTGTGTAATTAAGAACTATGCAATGTTCCTACCTTAGCCTAAACACAAAATTCCATGTCAACTTCCACATCACCCTTTTCTTAGCCTTGTTTCCACCCACCAAGAATCTTGGCCATAAAACCTAGATGGTCTAGGACGTGTGCATGCTACAAAGACATCTGTGTGGTGCAAACTTGTCCTACAAATATGAAAACATGTTGTGAGTCATTGAAGTGTTACAAATACCACCCCTATAGTGTAATACCTTATTCCACCACCCATCAATACCAATATTTGAATCAATAGATTAAAAATTGGTCTTTTTCCTTCATTTGGTATTTTGGATTCTTGTCTCCACTTTACTATCATGCTTGGACTCTAGTTTCACAACTTCTTGGTCATATTATTGTGCTTTTCATTGCATTGGGATAGCTTTCTTGTGATCTGTTAGAATAGTCCCAAAGGATAACTGAGAGGGGGGGGTGAATTAGTTATCAGTAAATTTAATTATTTTCACTTATTAACTTCAGAATACAATAAAGTAATGCTCATTCAGATAACACAGTACACAACACACAATTTGATTATGGGGAACCCCGGTGGAAATTAGCACCCACAATGAACTATACTTGTTTATAGTAATCCCTGTTAGAAGATCTTGCAACCCTGCTAGGAGTTGTTCTTTACAAAGAAATAAGTATAGTGACCTGGTTAAGGGTCTAACCCTGTTAGGAGTCTTTTACAAATAACCCTGTTAGGGGTGAGGACTCACTGTCCAAAAGCTCACTGCTTCAATGGTGAAGGCTACAACCTTCTGTAGAATAGATATGCACTATATCTGATGATGAACTATTGAGTAGACCTATTGTCTTGATCAGTTCCAATGTATTTTAATCTTCTACTTCTACTTCACATAGACTCTTGATGAATGAACCACAATTGATATTCTTCTCTGTACATTTTCTGTCTCTTTTCGTATCATTCACACTTAGCGTATCACAAATGAATTTTTATAAGTACCTTCCTCAAAGTATGAGATCATGGGATCTGTAAGACAACTCTTCATAACATCCTTGTCGGCTTCACGCAAGCATAATTACAACCGCACACATATAAACTGAATAGACGCGATGCTTCACTAAGTCGGCTTCACCAAATTATCTCTAACTTTGCAATCTTCTTGAAACACGTTAAGCGCCTTTAGATAACTATCATCAACTCATAAATAATCATGAATATACACACACATATCCTGAAGATAGGAACAACTCAAGAAACATGTTAAATACGTCGACTATGAACAGATACTCTTCCAGAACTGTAACTGCCAATAACAGAACTACACAACTTGACTGAAACATCATATCTGGATCTGCGTGTATGAACATAACATACTAAGCATGTCTACAATATAAATATATCCACGCAAGGCTTGATATCATCATTCTAATAAGTACATACATAATCACTACTGTATATTATATGTTGTCATCAATGAAAAACATACAATCAATCAACTGCACAGAAACAAATCTCCAACAATCTCCCCCTTCGACATTGATGGCAACTTATGATATTAAAAAAATCTTCAGCGCATGGTGTCTTATTTCTTTTACAATCTTCTCAATATCCTCATCAAAGATTCCTCTACACTGCTTCAGTTCTTCTGACTGTTTTTATACTCCCCTAGAGTATATGCTCCCCCTTACTATATACTCCCCCTTTGACATCAATTGAAAAGGGCGCCAGAAACCATTAAGCATAGGTACTACTCCAGAAGTAAAGTTGTCAACCATTCATCAGTCACTAAGGACTGATGTACTTGCTGCTTTATCTAATTAGGCTCAGGAGAGGGAATTACTCCCAACTTCTCCCTGAGATACTCAAAAGTATCTTTTGATAAAGGCTTTGTGAAAATATCTGCCAACTGTTCTTTGGTGCTCACATGGTCCAATTTCACTTCTTTGTCTACAACCTTTTCTCTTAGAAAATGGTACTTGATCTCTGTGTTTTGTCTTTGCATGCATCACAGGGTTCTTAGACATGTTAATAGTGCTAGTGTTATCAGAGTGAATCACAATAGGATAATCAACCTGAATGCCAAAATCTTTAACCATATGCTTGATCCAAACCATGGTTGAACAATTCAGTGCTGCTGCAACATATTCAACTTCTACTATTGACTAAGAAATACAGTTTTGCTTCTTACTTATCCAAGAAACCAACCTATCTCTAAGAAATATTGCTCCTCCTGAAGTGCTCTTCCTATCATCAATACATCCTGCCCAATCTGCATCTGTGTACACATGAAGTTGTACATTCTCTAATTTAGGATACCATAAACCATAGTCTATAGTTCCCTTTAGATATCTGAATATCCTCTTGATTTCCATTAGGTGATTCTTCTTGGGTTCGGCTGCAAATCTTCCAACAATGCCAACTGCATTAGATATGTCAGGTATAGATTGAGTTAGATAAATGAGTTTTCCAATCATAGATTTGTATAATATCTTATCAACTGTTGTGGAATCATCATCTTTTGAAAGCTTTCTTCTTGTTATCATAGGGGTGCATACTGGCTTACAGTCTTACATCTTGAAGGTCTTCAATATTTCCTTCACATATTTTGACTGATTAATGAATATACCTTTATCTATCTGCTTTACATTTAGTCCCAAAAAGTATTTTATAGGACCAATCATGCTCATTTCAAATTCA